>WMED01011256.1:0-15353 GCA_019650415.1 Pipa parva | reverse complement strand
ATTATGTTACTCATCTCTCCAGCATACATGACATTGAGAATAGGCAATATTATTACAAAAACAAGTAAGAAAAGTAAAGTGCAAATACCATAATATAAATAAAAATAAAATAAGTAATGAGAAGTGAAAGTGCATATCATACCAGTGCTAATGAGGCAGCCATAATGGGGCAAATAGTAATAAAGGGGGAGTGGAACATGGACGCAAGTTAAGTCAGTGAGTGCCTGCCTGAAATTACAAAGTCACAGGGGAGTAACAATAAAAGGTGGGGAGGCTAAGAGGTGAGTGTGGGTGGGAGAAAAGGGAGGGGGGCAGAGTAGGGAGAAAGTTCAGAGTTCTTACAGCCTGGTGGATGAAGCTGTTCTTCAGTCGACTGGTCCTAGCCATTAAACTTCGCATTCTCCTCCCTGAGGGTAGCAGGTTAAAGAAGCTATGAAGAGGATGGGTGGGATCACCTGCCAAACAGAGGGCTTTCTGAAGGAGACGAGAATTGTCCTGGAGGCTGTATATAATATAAATATTTTTGTAACTATGGTGGTATTTACTAAAATTGCACTTTAGTACATTCCACACAAAACATCAAGCCAGCTATGAGACATCTCCAGGGGTGAGCCCCGGTTACATTTGGAGTAGGATTTACTATTAGAAATTAGTGTGCATATATAATAATAAAGAGGGCACCAGTACTTCTTTTGCAAACAGGATAACCCGCATTTATTAACTACACACGTATATATAACAGCAGCAGGACATATTACTAACTCAGCCATAAATATTACATAGGAGCAGTGAGAGAGATCATCATAGCAAAGACACAAATGACAGCAATGCACATTATATGAAAACATCCACAGGGTTTCGATATATTTACCACCCAGGAGTTGCATCTCATCCTCAGAGTCTCACACACACTCTCAGAGGAAACAGGATTCGATAGGCTCCCAAATCTCTCATGGGCTGGACTTCTCAAAGATACCTTCTCCGTACAGGGCTCTCCCTAGTCCCCTACACCTGTCCTAATGAACCCTAACTGTGTATCCCAATGCAAGTAAGGGATACACCAGGCCCCCTAGGCCTCCTCACTCCTGGTGGGGTCAGTTGATACCCAGATAAATAGGTCTACACTGAACTCTTACCAGATAGGGTGAGCTAACAGTAACTCTGCAACCTGCTATCTGGGTCCCTGTGTGTCTGCCACAGGATATGTGGAGACAGAGTGTTGCTCCTGCAAACACCCCCAGCAAAAGACAAAGCTGAACAGTGAACACTTATATTTATAAACTTCCTTCAGCATGGCAGGAAGCAAAAGATACATTTGCAGGCTAGGCCTTGTAATTAGACACCACCTGCACAGCAAATCACTGCAGCATAGAAACTCCTAATATTCAATCTCTCTCTGAGCTAGGTTAAAGGACAAGTGAAACTTATATGTAGACTGGGTAAAAACCCAATAGCGGGGTTTTCACCATGGCTACATATTTTTCGTGGAGAAAAATTTGCCCATGTGAACCAGGCCTAAAACTAAACAGAGGTGAATGATTTGGATTGCTGTCAAACAGATGTAACAGTTAATATTCCACTAGTTATCTCCACAGTTTACAATGCTTTGTGTGATAATGGTCATAAAATAGGCTGGATTGTGGACCTGACAGTGTAGTTGGGGGATGGGTTTTACATTTTTGCTGCTTTGACTATTTGTTGGATCTTCTACTTCTTTTTTCTGCATCGTGAAGTCCACGTCTTAGCAGGTATATTTGCTTTGTATATTGTGTGATCAGCATTGAATGTGTTGCTGCTGTAGTAGTATATAGTTCCTTTATGGATTGGTTAATATTGTCGATTTTGGTGGCTATTTGGCCGATGTCTGCTTGTAGATGTGCTATCACTTGGCGTTGTGTGGCTTTTATTTCTGAAAGTAAGTGATTCGTGTCTGTTTTTGGGCTAGTCCATTTATTAAGTTGTAGATGTCTTGGGTATTAATGTTTTGTCTGTCATTTTGTTGCAGTTCAGTTATTGTGCCTTGTTCTTGTTGAAGTGAGTTTGGCAGAGCTGTGTACTTGATGTTGCCAGTGTGCTGACATGTTGCTTTCTGTGTATATTCAGCAGCGGCTGTTGGTCTCTTCGAGTGCAGCAGGTTATCACGTGGGCAGTAAGGCGGCCTACTTCTACCACGTGGAGGATCCTTCCTTCCTTTGCAGTTCATCTCCACAGCGATCAGAAGTGTTGGTGAGTGGGACCATGTACTCGGTGTAGTACAACTGTCCTCCTGATGTTTTCTGGGTGAGTTTGCCAGTGTAGGTTTAGTTTTAGGCTTGCTTTTTTGGGGAGCTCACTCGTTAGGCGGCCAACAACTCAGAGTCTTAGCCACGCCCCCTCCTATCCTCCTCTATGATTATTTGTGATGAAGTCTGGAAAATGACTGATAGCAGCAAAGGAAAGTCTCAGATAAATACATAATCTATGTCTGCATTTTCAACTCTCACATTAGGGAGGAATAAGCAAAAAATGATTCCATTAACGAATACGTATGTTAGGTAGTTATTTCTCAGGTCACATTCATTTACTTTTTTGAATCGGCTCAATTTTGCATCAAGGAACATAATACACATATCTCAGTGTCAGAGGCAGTCATGGGCCTCCCCCCCCGCGCCGCCCCCCCTTGCCCCACGACACCCCCCCTGCCCCACGCCCCCCTCTCACCTCCAACAGCATTCCAGCGACACACCTCCTCAATTGAGGTAAGTTCAATGCCACAGCTTCCTTAGATGTTCGGGTCTTGCCGGCAGCTGCAAAATACAGCCGACAAGACCCGAAGCAGCCAAGGAGCGCTGTTGCATTCAGCTTACCTCATTAGAGGAGGTGTGTCATTGGAACGCTGTTGGAGGTGAGTGGGGGGTGCGGTGCAGGGTAGGGGCGTAGGGGGGAGGTCAAGTTTAGCGATGGGCGATGTGAGTGACAGCACCCCTCAAATATATTGCGCCCTGGGCCGTTGCCCACATCGCCCATTGGTAGAATCAGCCCTGCTCAGTGCTTAGATTTCAAACACAATATTTTTTTTACAGTATGATTAAAAAAACAAAGCATCCCTGGGTTGGAATGACAACTTAGAAGATAGTAACAAAATAATCTAAAATCCTTACTACATACAGTGGTATGGAAGATCCTGGTGCTATATAAATGAGTAATAAATAAAAATACACAATTCAAAGACAGGGAAGGAGAATAGATATGGGATATGTTTTTAAACTGCCTATGCATCTATTCCCACTGTACAGAGGTTAATAATAGGAGTGATATATCAAGACTTTAACTGTTAATGTGTAAGTTTAGGCAATTACATACATAAGCTTTCTCTTACTGGCTAATAGAAATTAGAAAATTATTATGACTTTTTTGCTCATATTAAAAATTATTTTTATGTTGTTATTACTATAATGTAAAGGATGCTGCAAATGCAAGTGGACAGGAATAAGACACAGACTGACAATATCTGACATCGTTAGGACAGTGGACATTGAAATAACAAGAGAAGAGGTTTGTGATAATAGGGTAGTAGGGTCTATATAATTAAAAATAAAATGTACCCTTACTTCCTTAGCATAAAATCTTGGGAAAACACTTCAGATATCATTTAAGAAAAAAATATTTTTCTTCAAAAAAATTTTGCTCTAAATTTATGAGAAAAACTTTTTTTTTCTTTTCTAAACCTTCGTGTTTCATCTACCTCCCTCTCATTTCCTAAGTGACATATTTAAAGATGGCTGCCGCCAGGTCAAGGGACCTTGGCATTTCCTTGGGACTGGCCTGGGTTTCCTGTACATGGGGAGGGGAGAGAGGTGACAGGAATGGGACGGGATGGGAAGGGAGGTTTCCTGTCTCCATTTATATCCCACACGCTTGCATACACACACAGGAATAGCCAAGTGATGTGCAAGGATCAGGCCAGGGCGAGGATAGCCTGCCATTATCTGGGTACGTTTATATGCGTTTGTCTAGATTCATATATTTATTATTTTATATACAGTCATTTATTGTCACAATTTCATGTTATATTTCTGTGGACCATTTTTTTGGACATGTTTGGTTTTCTCAGTTTCCTTATGTAATCATACATTTGTGTGTACATGTCATACATGTGTGCGTTTGTGTGTCTGAAAGTGTGTAAAGTCTCTGAAGAATATCTATGTATTTTTATATATAGGTATGATAATATATTTGTATACATAAATCTGCTTATCTAAATGTGTTTAGTACATTCTGACGTGTTTAATTTGTGCATATAGGAAATGTACAAATAACAGATCATTTATTACTATTATTACAGACATTTCTCAGACAATGCACTCAGTTTGGTCTTTCATATTTTCTATAATAAACTGCACTTATTTATTGTAATTAAATTGTACTTTCTGGTTTATTGTATCTGTCTGAAATGCAGTTGTAACAGTCATTACCTTGCTCTCATCCCATAATGTCAGTAAACTGTTAATGCTAGCAAAGTAACAGTTATTTGTTGGAAATGTGGCAATAATAGGAGTTATCATTCTAATTCATCTTAACCAAGGATTATTTTGTAATAAAAGGATAACAAGATAGTAAAGCATGCGCAGAACAGAAATAAATTACACTTCCGTGTCACCGTAACTCATCTGAGTTTTACTTCAAACCAACATTCTTTTTATCTGTATAAATCTTTGTCCAATGAAGCTGGTAAATACTGACTATGTTGTGTAAAAGAAAAACTTTACATTGATGTGTTTAACCTCACTATAGGACACTGCAATGACATTGACAATTCTTGTCTCTGTCACAATCAATTAACATTTTCTAAGTGATGTCAAATGATTGATTTAACATCATCATATCCAGCATTCCTTTTTTATGTTTTCTTAGGGTAAGGGTGCACTCTGCATGGGGACTTTTCCAGGCATGTTGCTGCCACATGGCTGAATGCCTGGAAGGAATCCCCATTCATTTATGTGTGTATTGTACAAGAATCCATCCCCCAAGCTGTTTTACTGCTATGAAAACTCTTTCCCAGGCTTTTGATAAACTGCAGTACACAGGTAGGTATATAGGAAGAGGCGTTCATAGATGTATGGATGTTCTGAAACTGTGGGTGAGCAGTCATCAGCAAAAAAATCAAGTGTGCCCTAGCCTTTACTAACAGTTTATTTCCCCATGGAACCAAATGAAACTTTACAGCCAGTCTGGCAGAAGTCATTGAATGAAATGCACATGAGCGCTTCACTGTTGACATCCTTGTTAGGATGAAGAAGCATAGTACAACTCATGATATATTACAAAACTATAAGTTAAACATCTATAAAAATGTAGTGCAATTCAATATAGGAAAACAGTAAAGATTACTGATATTATTTGATACTCCAATGGGGCGAAATTTATTAAACTCAGAAAAGCCGTTTCGGCTTTTCTGAGTTTAGTCAGGAGAACACTCTGAAGGCTTACCCTTACTGTATAGCTACCTTTCCATGGATATATTCAATTGAAAAAGTTTCTCAAGGCAAGTATCGATTGAAGCAAATCTCGCGATACTTACCATGAGAAACTTGAGAGTGTTCTCGCGATTATTAAACTCGGAAAAGCGAAAATGGCTTTTCCGAGTTTAATAAATTTCGCCCCCAGAACTGTTAAATGAAAAATGTCTAAAAGGCATAATTCCTACTTAGCATGTTGTAGAGCTATACACTGTCTTAGTTAATATGTAGATGTACCACTTACAATTGCACTTACCAACCCATCATATTGTTGCTTCTTAGAACCATAGTAACATAGTTTATAAGGCTGAAAAAAGACACAAGTCCATCCAGTTCAGCCTATTTTCCTGCAATGTTGATCCAGAGGAAGGCAAAAAAAACCCATGAGGCAAGAGACAATCATCCTCATATTAGGGAAAAATTATTTCACGACTCCAACTATGGCAATCAGAATAATTCCCTAAATCAAGATTCCACCTTCAGTTATCTATTACCCACAACTTGTAATGTTCTTACCAAACCCCTTTGAACTCTTTAATGGAATGAACCATTAACTTCTTCAGGCAGAAAGTTCCATAGCCTCACTGCTCTTACAGTAAAGAACCCCCGTTGTATGTTGATGCAGAAAATTTCTTTCCTCTAAACCTAGAGGATGTTCCTTTGTAATACTTACAGGTCTTGGTATAAATACATAGATTGTGGGAGAGATCTCTGTACTGACCTCTAATATATTTATACATAGTTATTAGGTCACCCCTTAATATACTTTTTTCTAGACTACACAAGCCCAGTTTTGATAATCTTTCTTGGAAATGTATATTGTTCATTCCTTTTATTACTTTAGTAGCCCACCTTTGAACAAGCTCAAGCTCAACTACATCTTTCTTATGCACTGGTGCCCAAAACTGCACACAGTATTCCATGTGTGGTCTGACAAGTGCTTTATAAAGCAATATAATTATGTTCTCATCATGTGCATCTATTCCCGTTTTAATGCAGCCATGATCCTATTTGCTTTGGCAGCTGCTGCTTGACAAATCTTCCTACAGTTAAGTTTATTGTCAACTAAAATTCCCAAATCCTTTTCTATGCCTGTTTTTCCCAGTGTTTTCCCATTTAGAAAATAATCTAGACAGGTATTTTCCTTTTCCATACTTCCCATACCTTACATTTATCAGTATTAAACCTCATTTGCCACTTTTCTGCCCAAGCCTCCAACGTATTATTATTACATTGTTAAGTATTATTAATTACTATTTAATTATAATATTACCATTGCATAGCAGACAGCATGTGTCTTCCCATAGAAAACATATTATAATTTTTATATAAAGGGCCATAGAATTCTGGAGTTTAATTTCTTACTATAATGTGAAGGTTTTTATTGACGGCCTCAGCTCCTGTGGGATCTTGTGGTCTGCTGGTGCATGTAGCCTTACTGTGCATTGCAGAGAGTGCCTGGATTAGTATTTTGTACCACTAAGCATGTTTATTTGTGTCTGTGTGTGTCAGCACAGGTTTGTATCAGTAGGTTGTTCCAGTATTTGTGGGTGTTTGTAATAGTAACATACATTAGTATGTGGTACCACTGTGTATGTGTAAGTGTTACTGTTAGATTGTAGCAGTAGTTTGTATCAGTATGAGGTGCTACTGTGTAGATGTTAGTGTGCGTTATTGTGGGATTGTAGCAGTCGTTTGTATCAGTTTGTGGTACAAATATGTACAGTAGGTATTAGTGTGTTAGTGTGGGTTTTTAGCAGGATTTTGTATCAGTATGAGGTGCCACTGAGTGTGTATTAGTGCATATAAGTGTATCAGGGAGTGTTTGTTGCAGTAGGCCAAGGGTATCTAACTCAGGCCCAAGGGAACAATGTGGCCTGTAGTGTAATTATATTTGGTAAATGAGAATATACCAAATGTCTACTAGATCTGACCCATCAGTAGTAAGCACATACACTGCTAATACTACAAATCCCAGAATGCTCTGCTGGTACATTGGCCCAACAATCAGGAGCCACAAGTACCCCCTCCTCTGTTGACATTAATTAGTGACCTCATTCTACTTGTCACATTGAGCCAACCCTCCCAAAAATGACCGAACAAAAGATGGAAAACAGAAGCTTTCTAGAAGAGTAGGAAGCAGAATATCTCTTCACAAATGTAAAGGACAGAACTGTTTGAAAAGGTTCATCGTTATGTCTGATGAGAAGGAAATAGACATTTTCCCAATTAATATCAAGGTTGGCCAAGTGGCCCTTGACTTTGTCCAAGTTTTTCATTTTGGCCCATTGTGTATTTGAGTGTGACACCCCTGCAGCAGGCTTTACCAGTTTGATGGTCTGTGTATTTTACTTTTGCTCAGTTACTGCATTTCTCAGTGTAACTGTACCAGTAAGCATATATCTCGTGCACTCTTTTTAAGGTCACCTCCCTTTTTTCCTTACATTTTTATTCTGTCCCCCACTGTCCCTGATTAGTTTTGCTCTCTTTCAGTGAATAATCCCTCTCATCTCCTGCTTCCCCACACAGCAGGCCTGCTCCTGCTTACCACTCTTCCTCCTACTGTGTGCTGTACTTCCTCACTGTGCCTGACAGCTTGCAGCTGATTGGTGAAGACTCTCCCCTCTCTGCAGTTTGCAAGCTGCCAGTACTAGAAAACAATGGGAGTACATTAAACAAAGCAGTTCAGATGTGTATTGGACATAATTCAACAATTCAGTCTCCATATGGATGCTTGCTGGGATTACAGCCCTGTATTCTGACAAATATTTAATTCTTCTACCATTTGAAGTTTGACACCTGTGCATTGAAGCTAACATGGCGCTCAGAGTTTTAAGCTCTAACATACCCCAAACATTTAAAGGGTTATTCATCAAAGTACAAATTTGACAGACATTGTGAATTTTCTTTCCTACGAATTTCTTCATTCCAACAGACCTGAATTCACTACTTCATTAAACAGTGCATCTTCTTGCCAAAGGAGCAAATGGCATCAGAAGCTTTTCACACATAGTCAGGCTAAGTCAGTCAAACAATAGTAGTAATTTTCCCATGATTCCCACTGATCTGTTTAAAGGGAAAAATGTGAGTATATCAGAATCTTTATTAGATTAATGTCAAAATACTATTAATTGTCATCACTTTGTCACATTTTGGTTGCCACTATTGTCGCTGTATTAAAGACGCCAATATCACAACAAGTGTTATTCACATCCCTTGTTTACAACACTATTCTTAGTTCATGTTGTCACTTAATTAATATATTTTCTGTGACTTTTGAGAGTACAGTCCTTTAGCTGAACTGGAGCCCTGCCTTGCGACTTTGATCTGGCAAAGTCTAGAGGGCAAATTCGTAGCAGTACACTATGGCAAATTTGCCAATTCTGCGCAATCAGATGCACGGTAAATGGCTAAATTAGGCACGTATATGCATGCAAAGAGTACACAAATCTTTCAATCCTTTTATGCATAAATGGCCACTCAAATTAAATGCAATTGACTTTCATGGAGGGTTGGCACTTCTAATTTGTTTAAATCTCTTTTTAATAGTGTATTACCATAATATGTATAAAGAGTGTAAGTGTTCCTACGTGTGTTTTAAATATTGTGTCAGTAGTGTTTATCTGTATATACATTAAATATAATTGTGTGTATCATAGTTTGTTAAGCCAAAGAAATTACACAAGTCTATTCCATTTCAGCCTATTATTCTGCAGTGATAATCTCCTACATATTTTTAAATTTGATTTTAATTTTGTTTATTTCATTCAGCTGTAGTGGCTGCTGGAAGTGATTATTCTGGTTGCATAAGCAGGAATATCTGCAGGTAGCACATAACAAACTGACAGTAGGAGGGAACTAGGTAAACTATCAGCTGATTTCCTGCAAAAGCAACACATTCCAGAACGTTACTCTGCACCTGGAATAAGTACATTAATACTGATAACCTTCAAATGGACAGTATCCACCTTTCAGGCTAGGTTCACATTAGCACTTTATATACGCCGCACAAAAAAAATAAGCTGCGCCGTGTAAACCTATAGGACTTACCTGTTGCTGGATTCATTAACATATGACATGAGCGTGCGCATGCTGGAACGCTTTGGCTAGGTTCACACTGCGTATTAAATACACAGCATATTTAGAAACGTGTGTCTAGACATGCATTTCTATTGTACTTACCAGACATAGTGTGAACGCTCCCACAGCGTTTGCAGCTCCTCCTATCTGGCTGCATTTTGTGCATGGTGTATATACACCGGCAAAAATACGATGTGAAGTGTTCTGTATGCAGCGTATGTGCGTCATATGGTAGTGTGGCCAGGACAAGGTAAGTCCCATAGGTTTACACGGCGCAGCTTTTTTTTTATACGCCATTGTGAACCCAACCTTCACATCACATTTTTGCCGGCGTACAAAATGCGGCCAGATAGGAGGAGCCGCAAATGCCAACAGAGTATTGACACTGCAGTCAGTAAGTACAATAGAAATGCACGTCTAGAAGATATGCCAGACTGAAATATGATTATGGCATCCATAAATGTCACTGCAAAATGCAGGTAATAAAATAGGTAAAGAAACACACTGGTCAAAGTGCAGCAAATGGAAATGAAAGCAAAATCTTTCTTTCTGTTTCCTACAGTTGCTGAAATTGCTATTGTCAAATTCAAGAGCTGGCATGGAGAGATACATATTGCTTCTATTAAACTGAACCCTCTTTTATATTTTTTTTAGGACTGAAACCATGCCAGGAGTAGCCCCAAACCCCTTTGATGAAGTTACCCCACTTGATCGCCCCTCTCCTGAAGGGGGAAACCCATTTCTTGAAGAGGAACGTGAGGGGAAAAGGGAACCTCTGGGCTCAGATGTAAAGAGAAGAGGGACATTGGACAAAATTACTAGTTTGTCACCATTTTTTAAAGCAGGTAAAGGACTTCTTGGCAGCTGGGGAACTCCAGAAAAACGCTGGGGCCGGCGTAGGTCAGAGGATGTCAGTTTGCTGTCTCTGGGGCGTAAAAAAGATTCAGGAGTTGGAGAAGAAGAAGGAGGAGGTCCTGGTGGAGGGGGGAAACGTCTCTCATTTTTGTGGCTGGGGGGAAGCAGCGGGATTGGAGGAAACCGTTCACAGAGAGAATCTATGGTGGAAGTAGTGCCAGAGAGGAGTGAAGTAGAGCAAGAAAATGAGAAGATCCGGGAACCGCTTTCAGGTAAGCGATTATAAAGTGCAATAATTACTAGCAGAGTTGTAACCGCAGGAAGTACAGAGGTCCCAGCATTAACAAGGGCCTGGATTTTATGAGTGGCTTGGTGGCACAAAAAATCATATCATTCCCTACAGAAAAAAGATGAGACTAAGCACCTGTGTTAGTTAGAGGCACTGGGATTTTGGTGGTAGAAAGCCAAAATTTTTTTTACTTGGTCACTTAAGCCTATATTTACACCATTGTCTTTTGTTCTGCCAAGATTTATCTGAATATATCAAATACTGTAGTATGGTTATTGAAATTATTTTTCTATTAATCATTTTCATAAGTTATTAATACATAGGCTTTTTGCATTAGCTTAAAAGTAGTCCCATAAGGGGAAGCAGGGCATAGTTGGCCTTGAAAGTATTTAGTTAAGAACTAAAAATTATTGGCTGATTCCCTGTAGTCTCATCAGCTGACTCAAAGCTAAACTAAAGGGAGGCAGAGCCACAGGGGAGGAATCTGATTGGAGATATTACAATTTAAACTTATCCATGTTACTTTGCTTTAGCAACACACTGGAGAAGGAAGGGAGCATACTCCAGTCATTTGTAGTTCAGGGCCCACTTTTAGAATTTAGCTTAGTTTATCCTAAATCAATGTTTACTGATGAACTGAATTAACCAAAAAATGATTTACTTCAATTTTCAAAACATTATAACATTTGTTTTGTGCTTTGATAAGTGATGGTTTGCCTATTTCTTCTTTAGCAACACTGTAGTCCAGTGTTTCCCAAAGTTGGTTTGTTTGTGGCCCGGTTATTTTTGTGCTTTCTCCTTCGTGACCCGGCACGAAGGATAAGCACAAAAATAACCGGGCCACAAGAGCGCCGCTCATGAATATTCATGAGCGGCGCTCGTGACCCGGCATTGTATTTTGGTGGCCCGGTACCAGGTCGCGACCCGGCATTTGGGAAGCACTTCTGTAGTCTATTTGACTATGAATGACATTCAGGCTATCTTTAAAGGAATATTATCTTTTGCAGAGTTATTTCTTCCGTTAAGTGGTCACATGTCCCTTCCAGTTAGTACATTTTAATTTTGAAAACTGCAAATAAAAATAACCCCATTATTTATTTTGTTAGAGCTGTACTTTTTAGCATCTGTGTAGTCTTCCCAGGCTGTACACAGCCTGAGCTGCCTATATGGAGGATATCTTTACAAAATAGGAATATAGCCACACAGCCTTTGCTGTAATGCTACACTGTAAAATATCTACTGCTTATCACATTAGACTGTATGCTGCTGCAACCTATTTAAAGGTACCTTGTACTTAATACAGTACTGGAGATCCTACAACTCATCCATATTCGAGATCTAAGATTAGCTGATCAGCACATCATAGAACTTGAAGCAGAATGTGATGGAGGGACAAGTCCAGAAGGGGGTCTCAGGAGCCCAGGGCGACAAGCCAAAGATGTGACACTACTCTATGAAGCTCTGATGAAGGAGATGTGGGCAGTGGTGGAAGAGTCACTGAACATTAAGGGGACACATCCTAAGTTGAATGAAGTCATTGGGGTCATTTTGCAAGAGGAGAGCCGTGAAGGACCTCCAGGTACCAAGGACATCAGACGCCAGTGGATCAAAGCCATTGGAAGAAGTGTGGAACAGCGACTAAAGAGCAATCTTGAAGGGAAAATGGGTTCACTTTCTTCTCAGGCTGATAGAGTAAAAAGGATTGCAGTGGAAGATCTTACAGTAGTGAAAAACTATTTGGTGAGTAAAACATTGTATACAAAACACCACCTTTTCCTCCGTGAAAGAGAATAATGGGTTTGCATGTTTTTGCCTTCTATCCAGGGTGGACATATACAAAGTAAAGTAATAAACAAAAAGGCATGATTTAATTACCAAACACATAATCCAGACAATTGCAGATTTGAAAGGTCAGTTCTTTTTTATCTGTAAAACTATTTGGATTGACATGGCAGTTATATACAGTATTGCTACAATCTTTGTGTTTTTCTCCCATTTTTACTGTCTCATTGGGCTTTACTGTCTCATGCTGCATGAATATATTTAAACATTCTTAGAAAACAATGGGACTGAGTGAGGATGTACTTAACAGATAAGAAATTGTTAAAACTAGAAAACAGGAAAAAGCAATCCAAAGCAATCCAGAATTAAAGTTCAAAGGTAACATTTTTACAAATAGTATGTAGGGATAGCTGCCATAGCAATCTAATTGGGATCTTTTTTTTCTGGTGTTACTGGTCCTTTAAGGTAAATTTGGAGAGAATCTTATTATTTTTTTTTAGTAATAATTTTCTATTATGGATTCATTTATTTTTTTTGTTACATTTTTGCTATTTTTATTTTTAATGCAATATTCTTGTAATAATATTATGCTATACCTAGAAGTTTTTAACATATAGATACAATGAACCATTATTCAATACTGCCTGTGTGTTACCACTGTTCAGATACTTTGTACTTTGTGTATGTAAGTCTTCCTCCCATTTAGACTTTAAGCTCTATGGAGCAGGGACCTCCAACCTCTTGTGTCAACCTCAACATAGCACTTAAAGTGGTGTGTCCTTGTGATCTCATTCTGTATTATTTAATGCAATTTCCCTTGTCTGTATTTTATTTTTATTATGAACTGTACAGCGTTGCATATGTTTGTGGCACTTTATAAATAAAATTATACATACATTTAGGGGGTTATTCACTAAAGTCCAAATTGTTGCATATAGGTGTGAATTCGCCAGATAAAGACAGTCGAAATAGACTGCTACTGTCACATTTGCATCCTTATAATGAGAATATTGTCGCAGTCGCGACTTTATTATGGGAAAATTGTTGCAATCTTAACTTTAAAAAATTGTTGCGACTTTATAATGGGGAAATTGTAGCGGATTTACTATGGGAATCTGTTGTTTGCGAATTCAACAGTCGAATTCGCACCTTAGTGAATAACCCCCTTAGAGTGCATTGTTTACGTTATCAATGAACTCAAACTCTCACACATTGGTAAAGAATGCAGCATGTTTGTTGTTTTGTTTTTTTATTTATTTTGGTACAAGCTAACCTTTTTATTATAAGTATATATATTTATCTGTATATTTTTATTTATAAAGCACCACTAGGTTACGCAGCATTGTACAATCCAGCAATACAGTTATAATACAGACAAGGGAAAAGTGCTTAACAATGAACAAGTTAAGTAAATTACAAGCATTTATGGTTCAGAACATACACCTTAGAAAGTTGTAGGGTCCGAGTAAAGATTGAGGGGGTAATTCAGGATAGTGCGAAGTGAGGTGCGGAGTCCTGGCCTCACTTCGCATATCCTGTTATGCGCTCGCTGATGTCCTGCACACGGAGATCAGCGAGTGCTTTAAAGGTTTTTCCAATCTCGGCGAGGCAACTCTTTTGCTCTTGCCGAGACTGGAATTCCTTTAAAGCGCTTGCTGATGTCCGCGTGCAGGACATCAGCGAGTGCATATCAGTCAGTGCAAAGTGAGGCGAGGACTCCGCACCTCACTTCGCACTATCCTGAATTACCCCCTGAGTGAAACCTCTTTCTTTGTCCTTAACGTGGGTTGCACTGGGAAATACTGCAGGGAACAAATTACTGTAAAATTATAGTGCTGAACTTTAAATATCATATCATTAAATAATTATAATAATATAGAACTCTAACACCAGTGCCTCAGACCCTAGATAGGTTGTCTAAAACAGTAAAATGGATGCCTTGTACTGTTAGGGAACAATGTGATTCAGGTGACTCAGCGTGCGTTAAGTTTTATTGTGTTTTTTTAATCAGATCTATTAATTTAATAAGATATAAAGACAGATTTTAGGTTTTCTTTAAAGTAGAACTATAGTCAGATTACATCTTTACATATGCAGTACTATAATTTAGTGAGAAGTGTTTCTCCCCAGAAGATGTTTCATCTGAAGCAGAATGATTTATTACACAGACCTGCAAAACTCCCGCACCAGGAAATGTGTGTGATTTGTACTGGCCAGTTTTCCATATAAAGGTACCCTCCCCATGACATTTTTTCCCTGCTTACTACTTACCTCCTGCACAGAAGCTAGCTTTTCTCTGTAATCTCCTGCATTTCAGGAATATAATCAAGCTATGACTGATGAGTCAGAACACTACTTAACCAATAGCAGTCAGGCAGCTTTTTCTTGTTATGTTAACAGTTTTATCACACACATTTCCTGGTGCGGGAGTTTTCCAGGGCTCTGTATTAAATTGTCCTGCTTCAGATGAAACATCTACTGGGGAGAAATGCTTCTCACTAAGGTATAGTACTGCATGTGTAATGATGTAATCTGACTATAGTTCTCCTTTAATAATATAATAAACATTTTACTTTGAAATATTATCCTCCACCAGTAGGTAGAGTATGGAGATGCTATTTTTTTATCTCTTGTTGATTGTCACTAGGGATTGTTAACAAAGCCTGTTGTGAGTACTTAAATGTTTAAATTAACGGTTCTCAAGCTTTGGGTTGTGATCCCTTTAGGGGTAACGGGTCTGCTCACACACAGACATGCCTCGGTGTGATGACGATTCACTAAGGTGCGAATTCGACTGATGAATTCGCAAAGAGTGGATTCCCATAACAAATTCGCAAACATTTTCCCGT
>WMED01011255.1:0-15353 GCA_019650415.1 Pipa parva | reverse complement strand
TCAGAGGGTAGGGCTTGTAGGGGCAGCACAATGTGATGGTGCTCTGATAATCTTGGAGACCAGGAGGGCTGGGCAGGCAGGGAGAGCTGACCAATCCAAGCAGGATTTGAATTGGAAGAGGGGTAGTCTTATACGGCGAATATATCTCAAACTCTATATTTTAACTGGAAAAGTTGGGGGTCGTCTTATACACCCAGTCGTCTTATACGCCAGCAAATATGGTACTACTTCTCTTGTGCATAACAAGTGAGAACCCTTTAAATGGATATTCCCATATAAATTTCTTTTTGTTTTCATAGCTACTACAGCAATCCCTTTCATTCAATTAAAAACATAATGGGAAAGTAACTGACCCCTTTTTTTTAATGGGATCACTTAGCACGCAATCTTTCTCTAAGTCAGCCAACCACTGCTCTATTAACATACTTTAAGACAAATAAAAATATAGATTGAATGAGTTGACTGAACTATCTTCTCAATCAATTCAACCCTTATACACTATGGAACCAGATAAAGAAAACCAAAAGCTCATTCTCTCTAGGGGTGATTTATAAGGGGCAAATACTTACCAATCACCTCCTTCACTCCAGCGCTGACTCCTGCTTCAAGACAGAGGCCGATTTTCTTTTCTTCTGTTCCAACGTTGCGATCCTCTTTACTCCAAGCTTCCTCTTCAACATCAACTCTTTTTTTTTTCGCTTTTGTGCATGTTTAAACTGCTTTTGAGCATGAGCAGAAGAAAAAACAGCAATGTTGAAGAGAAGGCGTAAAACAGAAAAGCATTGTGACACTGCAAGAAAGAAGAAAAGGAGATTGGTGAAATCTTGTAGCAGTGCTGGAGCGATTAGTAAGTATTTCCCCGCCTCCCATCTTAAGAATCATCTCTAAGAACAAGCTTTAGTTATCCATTAAAGCATTTCTCTGTTCTTCTAAGCTGTAGTTAGACATTTGTCAGACAACGTGGTCACTGTAGTAACTGATGGAGTATATATTTATTTAAAAAGACTGTTAGTCCAATAAAAAAAGGTATCCCCAAATACTGTAATACTCTTTTTTTTTTCATTTGTGGACTAACATGACCACTCTACCCTACTATATATATATATATATATATATATAAAATTTTATATATGTGTGTGTGTTGATCTCTACATTTTGTAAGATAAGGTTTTCATATACTCCCTGTCCCGGGTCACATCTTGTAACTGTACTTTCATCTTTATCATTTATTCTGTTTAGAAATAACAACCATAACCCAAGTCTGTTATACTAGAAGGGAGGCTGCTTTGTAATATCCTCTAAACAAAATCCCAGAGTAATAGGTATGCCAGATGTTGGATTTTTGTTTTTATGCCCAATTAGTTTAGTGGAGATGGCACTTTTCTTGTATGTATGTATTTATTGCTACATCACATCCCACGTTACACTGTCTTAACTTAGCTGTAACCTAGAATGCAGTTCTTTTTCACCTGCTGAGCACACCTCTGACATTGCTGATGACTTGAGAACAAGCTGATCGAATGTCATGTAAGGAGTTTGTTCCTTAAATACTTATAATTCCATTTATACCCAGTGATATTCTTCACATGTAATATTTTGATCATCTATCACCATGTTTATGTTATTATACATGCCATTAAAATGATCAGCAGCCTAGCAGCACTATACACATAATGATATACATATTTATAATTAAACATGTAAGAAAAAATAATTACATATATTACAGTTTATCAATGTAGAACCATAAAGGTATTGCCCAAAAGTAGTCCTGTATAGGCAGAATGATCAACCCCGATTGGCCTCAGTAAAGCGTTTACTTTGTTTTAAAGCTGTTTATACAAGCAGATTTAAACTTCTGGTCTGGCAGTATTTGTTATTACCTGTGGCATTCTATGTAAAAATCATTAAGCTTTAATGTGTATTAGTATTTTTGTATTTAAGCAGGCACCTGCTTTGCATGATGATCAGAGTTGGGAAATTCAGTGAATAAGAAACAAACAAACCACTGAGCATATCTGACAAAAAAACGATTAGCAAAGTATCCAATGTATTTGGATGTACACTTTACAAAGAATAATTTGGATCTGAGTATGTTGGATAACAGAACCCAGCAGTAGAGATCCATACTAGCAAAGTAATGAATCATCCCAGTTTCACTACAGCAATTATGTCTTGCTGCACACAGATTTTGCCAGGATTTGTGCCTGTGGTCAGTATTAGGAGGACTCCATGTTTTCTAGCATGTATAAAGGATTAACAAAGATGGCCACCATAGTGTTTCTATACGTTTCAGCTTCACCTTGGAAGACCTCTCTGTATCTCTCTCTTCTGTGTTTTTTTTTTCCCATGTCAAGTGAAGGCTAACCTGATATTTCTTCTCAGACTCCTGCCTGCTTCCATTATTTGACTTTATTATATAGTACATCTTGTATTTCCAGCTCAGACTTAAAAGTCAGGTTTGATTCTTTAGAACAAGTAAATCTGCTTAGGCTTGCAAAGTATTCTACAGAACACTATAATAAATGTTTATGCTTGACATTGAATTATATTTCCCCTGCATAAAGTTCAATCTGGCCACTAGATTTGAGCTTTTATTTCTGAATAATAAATGTCAAGCTGAAACAACTGAGAACGACATTGACCTTAACTGGTATTAACTGGTGTATAGCCATCTCCTTCAACTCTGAGCAATCAGCTTTTATTTTTTAATAAAGTTCACTAGCAAATTGGCTAGTGAACACTTAAAGGGGAAAATAGCATATACAAGTAAAGGGATTATTTTCATTTTATGTTATGATAAATATCCAGTAAAATGTATAAGCATAGCTTACCCTGCTCAGAAATCACTCATCTGCAATTTTGTATTAAGTAGTATGAGTGCAAATTGCCATACTTTTACTTTTTTGATTATTAAATAATAGTACTCAGTATGTCCACATAATTTGTGCCCTCCAGTGTCCAAAGTATATTAATATTAGCAGAATGCTTATTTGTAGACATAGGAACATTGGGAATATTGAGGATTCTGGGTAGAGAACCTAATAAGGTTTCTGGGTAGAGTGACATGACCTTGGATGGCCTATCCTGCAATCACATATATTCCTCCTTTACCCCTCACCTTTTGTTCAAACTATTTTTGACCTGCTGGCTTGGGCCCAGCTCCACCCATCTTAAATGACATCAACAAGCACTATCGCTCCAGGGATAATAGGCATACTTGCTTGGCTTTACTGAGCAATAACATTGCTATATTTAAGAGTTACTTTATATGGAGGTCGTTTTATGTCTGGTGCACTGTTACCATGTTAGTAAGTAAAAGCCATCAGTAAGATATCAATGATTACAGAGTTGTATCCTACTCTGAGATACTTTGTATGTTGTTGTTAAGGGCTGTAATCAGAAATTATCCCACCTTAGTGTGGAAATGAAGCTTGCATTTATTTGCACATACCAGTTATACTGCAGACTTCCCTGTTACATTACTCTGTTGATTATTAATTGCTATGTTTAGAAGCCCAAATGTGACTGGTTGCAGGGAAAGCTTTGTTTTTTGAGCTATCTGGTCTTCCTAACTCCTGTATTCTCTGTTGGCAGCCCTGCTGTCCTTGTGTTGTAATACAGTGGAAGATATGCATGCCCTGTACTGTTACACTGAGAGAGATAATGATGTGTACTGTAAGTGTTTCCTTCCACTATTATACAAAATTAAAGAGATTACCTCATCCAAGCAAAGAGAAACCTCCCTAAGCTCCTCTATGGAATATGTGCTTGAGTTCTTTATAATACAGCCCCTCTTACTTACGTTTTTAACATTTTTGCAATTCATCTGAAAGACCTCAACAGATTTTGTAGCTTTACAATATTAAATAATGCAGGTTTGTTTTCATTCTTTGAATCAGCTTGTTAATTTAGCTTTAGCTGGCTGCCTGTACACAGCTGGCCATCCTGTAACAGTGTATCCAGGAAGAATTAGGCATTATCATAGAACTGTAAGCAGTAGCATTATTGATCTCACTCCATTGTTCTAAATGAGGAGTGAATGCTTCTACTTTTAACTGCTTTAGTGATTTAAATGAGGATAAAGGTTTAAAAGGGTTGTTTAGAGATGTTTCACATTCTCTATCTTAAAATATGTCTCCTTCCAATATTATCAAATATATTTTTTTTTTAATTCAGTATAAAAATTGATGTGAATAATCTTGCTCTCTCATCTGAAATGCACATTAATCTGTATTATAGGAATCCAAATTTGAGAATTAGCCCAATTTCTGTTTGTTTGTTTTTTTTTGTTTGTTTTTTTGTTTTGTTTTTTGTCAAATAGATGATGATGATGATCAAGTTTTTAAACATTAATCACAGCTGTGGCTTTCAACATGCAAATTAGAAGTTGGTTTAGTATTTGGACACATTTCTGTGAAGGACTTTGTATTTGAATTCAATTCATATGCATATTATGTCATTTTAATGAGTATAGCAAATATCTTAATTAAGGATAACACATTTCATATTAAACGCCAGAGCATACAGTAACATACAGATATCACTGCGTTCACCTTTCAAGGGAGTGAAGTAAACTTACAATATATGTGTTGATTTCAGTGTATCAGACATACACTAGGTAAAGTTTGGATCTGATGGATATTCTCAGCCCCACTTACTATGTAACTCTTAAAGGGGGTTATTCACTAAAGTCCGAATTGTTGCATATAGATGTGAATTCACCAGATAAAGACAGTCTCAATAGGCTGCTACTGTCGCAGTTGCATATTTATAATGAGAATATTGTCGCAGTTGCGACTTTATTATGGTAAAATTGTCGCAATCTTAATATTAAAAAATTGTAGCCACTTTACAATGGGGAAATTGTAGCAGATTTTCTATGGGAATCCGCTATTTGTGAATTCGACAGTCGAATTCGCACCTTAGTGAATAACCCCCATGTGTGACAGAAAATCAAATTAGTTTCCATACTATCAATTGTTTTTTAACACTGAATATTAATGGTAATTATAAAGAAATTATAGCATACATTATTACAATAAATAATAAACTAGGAGCATTTTGATGTAGTATAATAAATCAAGACTTTAACGTGCTTTTACTGATTTTATAATTTTATCACAGACATATGAAAATGTCACCACATTTTTACTGATTGTCAGTAAATTTACTGGTTGGCAACCCCACTCACTGTGTCATAATCTGGATACGAAAACTCAATCTTTGATGAATATTCCCCATAGGCTTAATCAAAGTGACTAAAAGACCTAAGAAAATGACTAATTTATTCATTCCCAGCTTGCGGTCTCTTTGGTCTATACTCGGAGGGCAGTCCTGTTGCTATCAGCATTGCATACTGAGACTGTTTAAATATTTGATTGATGATAGTCAACAAGTACCCATTATACTGGCTGGGGTGAAATGACTTTTCTTCATCAGTCTAGTTGTTCCTAACTTTTATGAGCCCACCTCTACACAAGAAAACACAAAACCCCCCTGCATATGGGAAAAGCATATCAGAACATGGGTGGAACACATATGCGTTCCACTGTTATGGAAACCAGAAGTGATGTCACTCTGTCTCACTGAGTAATATCAAGTATAAAACTTGTACACTGTGTATCAATTATAGGGATTATACATGTGCCCCCTTACCCTTATCCAACCTGGATTAAATCCATAATGGATACTTCAATAGAGAATAATACTAAATTTAAAAGTGACATTAACAGTATTACATCACTTCAGGTTTTCACCAAAAACTTGTTGGGAAATTGGTTTGTAAAACCTATACGAAGCCCTTAAAGGTATAGATGCTTCTCTCTTGCAAATGTTCTCTCTAGCAAATGTTTACCAGAACTCCCTGAAGAAGTCTGAGTAGGCGAAACATGCTGGAGGATTGCTTTGTACTTTATATACATGCACAAAACCTATCTTGCTATATGTAATTGCATTTTTAATCTGTCTTAAAATTACTCTTATAATATTATGCTATTATGAGTTTTTTCTTGCGGGGAGTTTATACCCCAAACAACTGGCTGACCATGAAAGACTGGACTACAGCAAACAGGTCTCTAGAGGTCATTAAGGTTTAGATTACACCTTAAAGGAATCAACTGTTCCATTGCAAAGTGGAACAAGTGAGTAATAGTGTGTCCTGCGCTAGATTGTCCCCTTTTTATCCACCCAAAGTAAAGCGCGGCACTCCATACCTGTTTTTCAGGAGACCCAGTATTTACATCAAACTCTTAGGGGTTTATTGACTAAAGTCTCAATTGTTGCATAAAGGTGTGAATTCTCCAGCTAAAGACGGTCACAATAGACTGTTGCTGTCACAGTCGCAACTTCATTATGGGAATATTGTCAAGGCTGCATCTTTAAAATTGTCGTAGTCGTGGATTTGTTATGGGAAACCGCTGTTTGAAAATTTGACAATCAAATTCTCACTTTAGTCAATAACCCCCAGAGTTTCCTAGTGCAACCTGGTTCCCAGTTCTGCAGATCATGCTACCAATAGGAGACCATAAAGCAGGCAAAGCCTTAGAACATGAATGTTCTCATAAAGGATATATACTATATGTTATGATATAATGAGATGAAATAGTAGTTTAAAAGGCCTTTGTAGAAAACATTATTGGGAATGACAGAATTATGATCTAAAAAGGTTATTAGAAGCAGACAATATTGCTAATTAATTTCAATATTGCTTTCTTTGTGTATTGTTTCATTGCTCATTTTACAGCATTATCATATTGATTGTAAAATAGGTGTATTTATAAACGGATTGTTTGCATGGCTAACAAAACAGTTTATATAATGAGCGTGGCCCAATTCCAGGTATAAAGGTTTTTTTTTTTTATATTACCATAATCACTCTTTTGAATATGAATGCATTTAAAAAAGTATTGGATAAATTGGTAATATGCTATAAATCATGACAGAATGATATTCAGATAAGGATATAAAGAGAACAATCATTAATATTTAGGGCAAAATTTATTAAACTTGGGAAAAGCTTGTTTTCACTTTTCCTAGTTTAATAATCAGGCGAACACCTGGAAGTTTCTCATGGTAAGTATCGCGAGATTTGTTGCGATAGATACTTACTGAGAGAAACTTTTTCTATTGAATATATCCATGGAAAGGGTAGCTATACTTTACATTAGTGTAGTATAGCAATACTTTACATGAGTGTCGTATAGCAATACTTTACATGAGTGTCGTATGGCTACCTTTCCATGTAAATATTCAGTGGAAAAAGTTTCTCTTGGTAAGTATCGATCGCAACAAATCTGCGAGAAACTTCCAGGTATTTGCCCAGTTAAACTCAGAAAATCCGAAACGGGCTTTTTCTGAGTTTAATAAATTTCACCCTTGGGGCAAAATTTATTAAAGTCAGAAAAGCCTTTTCGGCGTTTCCGACTTTAATCGGGAGAACGCTTTGACGTTTCTCCTGGCAAGTATCGTGAGATTTGCATTGTGCGATAATTACCGTGACAAACTTTTTTTTAATTAAATATATCCATGGAAATGTAGCCATACAATATAACTACCTTTCCATATATATCCAATAAAAATAGTTTCTCACAGCAAGTGTCGCATGAGTCGAATCTCGCGATACTGGGAGAAACTTCAATGCGTTCTCCCGAGTTATTAAATTCAGAAAAATGCTTTTCCGACTTTAATAAATTTTGCCCACTTAGTGTTTTGAATATATAAAGTTGTTTAACTATAATACTTACCTTTTCTACACAGTATCACCATTAAGGGATTTCTGATTTAGCTCACTGGCTTTTTTTGTGCCTCAGTTTAGAGGCTTGCAAGATATTGTCACACCTTTTCTTGCACATCTAAAAAGAATGTCTTTGTGTGGGACTGAGTGTTACTTCTGCTGTGCATCATATTACTGTTGCCATGGATTTTTTTCACATTGACTTATGCTTTTTGTTTTTGTTTGTTATAGAAACTAAATTAGAAATATCAATCCTGTCTCTTTCTCTTTGGCTAACAACCAAAAATATTTCACTTTATAACTGATGAACTAACTAAAATATAATAGTATTTTGGGGAAATAGTGCTGGACTATGATTGATTTTTTAAGTTTACATTAATACTAAAGGGATCTAGTTGTAGCCCATCCTTTGTCATTTTTGACTTCAGTAATACTAAGATTTTTTTCACTTATCAGAGTCAGCCCAGACAGATAAATAAATAAGACACCTATTGTAAACTGTTCTGCCTTTACATGTGGTATCAAAAATATTCTTCAGCAACTTCTAATCATCTTTTCTTTAGGAATATAATCTTGGCACATTTTATATGAAGAATGGATTACATAGATGAGTAATGGTGTAGAGATACGGTCTACTTAGCGATTTTCAAAGGGTTTTTTAACCCAGTGCTAAATAAGTGACTACCGGTATTTTATAAAATAAACACAGAATGATGATTTATCCTATACTGGCCAATAAAGATTCATTCATGCCAGGCCATATCATTCACTAGAAACAGTGCAGTCTCTAGAGTACAGAAGTAGGCAAATTTACTATCAAAAGCCATTGTGCCCCCTCTTCCACTAAAGAAAAATAGTCAAGCTGCAAATCATAACAAAGCTTATAAACTTTTAGGTTTTAATCTTTCTTTCATTTTACCTGTTACAACAAACAGAAGAAAATAATAACAAAAATAAAATAATGCATAAATAAAAATTACATTGATAAATAACTGTTCTTTTTTTTTTCTTTTATCAATGAAGTCAGAAGGGAGCCCCAAAAAGGAGGCTGAAGAACCACATGCAGCTCCGGAGCCACAGGTTACCTACCCCCGCTCTAG
The DNA here is from genome assembly GCA_019650415.1 of Pipa parva. Lineage (NCBI taxonomy): Eukaryota > Metazoa > Chordata > Amphibia > Anura > Pipidae > Pipa > Pipa parva. The sequence goes on along the minus strand of WMED01011255.1, from coordinate 6,518 downwards.
GGATTGGCACCACTTCCTGGGCAACATTAGAATCTGATCAAACCTGCCTGGAATTATTATCCTGAATGGTTACAACTCATTAACACAAATCTATTGTTATCAGCTAGTACAGTGTAACCAACTACATTGGTTGTAGGATTGAAGATCCTACAACCAATGCAATCAGCAAATGTGGCTTCTACAGTAAACCTTTAGTCAGATTCCCAGACCCCTCTTTGCAAACCTAATCTTCTTATCTTAGAAATTCTCTGTATACTCGCAAAATACACCCCCCTCCCCCCCTTTTCGAACTTTTCGATTGAGTTTCTTATTGGATTTTTTTGATGGAAAGGTATCCATGCTAGTAATATAAAGTATACTACTAATGTAAAGTATGGCTACCTTTCCATCGAAAAATCCAATAAAAAACTCTATCAAAAAGTTTTGATCAGTAAAATTGAAGGAAAAGTATCCATTGATATTTGTCGATCAGGCACCCATTTTTTTTTCTACATCAGTAAAACTCGAGAAGTTCAAAATAAACTTTCTGAAGCTTTATAAATTTCGCCCATAAACTACAGTAATTTAAACTTAATGTGCATTTACTAGGAGCACTTGTCAAGCATTATGTAAACAATGTTCAGAATTCCATGACATTTGAAGTGGACATAAACTGATAAAAATTCATGCATGATGATTGTAACAAACTAATGCAAATGCATTATTATATTATTATTATTATTATTATATTATTATTAGCACTGTACATTTACATCATATCAATTTCTATATGTGTTTAAATGCATTTATTGTTTGCTCCACACGTGCATCAGATGCATTAAATAAACACCGGTGCGCAAGCAATCTCAGACTCTCTTAGCTTTGCAATTAGCAGTGATTCAAGTTTGCCAAACAAATTGTAATAGAAAGATTATGACAAACTATCGTGAAAAATTGTGTTGGTTATGAAAATCAACTAAAAAATCAGCAATCATCAAAATGTAAATATGAAGTGTAACAATTTCTGAATAAACAACAATCTCTTCTTTTAATACAAAATCACTGGATGACTAAATAACTGTAAGAATCATGATAAAATGACTCAATAACTGTAAGAATGAATGTAAATCGTTGTAAAATAACAGAAGGGCATGGTATAAGTATTCCTATACCCTCAGCTTAACCTTAATCATGTTGTTAATAATGTTGATAAATTAAAATATATTTCTATTTAATAATATTAAACAAGAGTCATTTGGTTAGTTAACATATAATTAAGAACAAGATAGGGCAAATCAGTAGTCCCCTTTGGTAACACTGCCAATGTGAATGCATGAAGCTTCAAAAGATGTCAAAATACCATCCTTTTCTTCTCCCTATTTCCAGACCATTCTTCTGAAATGCGTCTCTGTATTATTCAGTATTTGAAGTTATCTTCGTTATATTTCTATGTTCTTCACATGCTAGTAAAAAGCTCCTGGAATTTGATTAAAGAAGAGCTAAAGTCTTCTAATACATCCCATTTGTTAATTTAGCCTGCGTGCCAGAAACACAAGAACCCCACAGTCTTTCCCTTCCAAGCCACCTGCTATTTCTGCTTCTTATGCATTACTTCACAGCCTTTGTAGCATTTCAGTTAAAAAGCTGTTGTCCTGCGTACTGACTTTTTACAGGGCATGTGTGAAAACCAACACCAACTGCCTGCATTGATATTCACAGTTTAATGTACCATGTGACATTTTCCAACCAGTCAAACAATATTTGTGGTGATGTATCAGTGTTCATGGGCATATTAATAAGGACACAATATGGTGGCCATGAGACACTAGTACCAGTAGTAACAAGACTGTACTAAGGTACAGAGGTACTGATTTGCTGCTCCATAATATAGCTGTTTAGGTTAGCAGATCCTGTGCTGTTAGCATGTCAGTGATGGTTAGGGTGCATTAGTTCTTCTTTAGATCTTCATTTGCCTTTACCTCACAATGCACTACACCTTAAAAATCTCTAATGCTGTAAGATTTGGATTTTTGGTAAAGTTTCTTTATATTGTTTCTGTGTGACAAATGCACCTTTGATTTGAGAAAAAAAACTTAAATTATGCGACAGCTTTATATGAATTAAAAAGTGTTTTTGCTGACCCATTGTAGAAAGGTAAGCTAAAATATGTCAAGTAAAAACATTTAAATATAACCCAAGGCAGTCATAAAAAAGACATGCAATGACAGTGTTTTGACCACTGTGACACATTCCCAATTAACTTGTCATTACAGCTTGGAGTAATTTAATAAAGTCATTGGCTGTCCAAGAAAGTTAATAATAAAAAGCTATCTTATTTATGTTGAATATTAATAAACAGGAGATTTCAGACACCATCAAAACTTGGATGGCCAAAAATATAATTAAAATGTAAAATATGTACTAGCTAACACCTGTCAAAAAATTAACTATTATTTTCTCTTTATCCTTAACCCCTCCCCTTTCCTTCTATTCTCCCTACCAACTGGGTATATGTCCTGCCTTTCCCATAAAACATAAGAACTGAAAAACGTGCCTTTATCTGTTGTTCCACATATAAATCATCTTCACTCCTAATTGCTGAGAGAATGAGACTAATTGATGCTTCTCCTTTTACATTTGCAGTTCATTCAGTACTAGTATCGCTTCCATTCAGTGACTGCCAAATCCATTTAATTCAAGCAACATAGCATTGTAGAGTATGTCCAACATTAAGTATTATCTTACAGAAATCTCATGTTTGACTTTGAAACACATAGAAATAGAAGATTTTTGTGATGATATTATTCCACAGAACTGTTTTTTTCCCCCCATTTTTAAACCAGATGAATATTTAATCCTATAATAAATAAGAGTAACACTACAGACGTTTGTCTACTATGTACAAACAGCAATGCGAATCTTACATTGACAACCACTGAATGTGAAAGAAGTTTTCCGCTCATTGGGGTATTTATAAAAGCCAAAAAGTTTTGCAACTGTTAATGCTTGTGAAAAACCAGTAATATGCCAATACCTTTTCTTTTTCATTTATTTCTAAAGCTGTTAAGTTATATTTAATCACCTAGTAGTGCTTTTGCTGGCAAAAACCCACTATTCCCTATGGTGTTGGTTCTGTCAGTCGGCCACAGTCAGATTAGTTTCCCAGTTGAAAAAGAATGTTAATGTCAATAGTGATATGAATATGTATGGAAGAGGAACCTCATTAAAAGCACTGCAAAGTGTTCAAGTTCCACTGTTCAACTTATCAATTTTGATACTGACAATTTCTTTTCAACTCTAGATATCCTGGAAAAGCATTGATACATAACAGAACAAAGAAGGTTGAAATGGGCTCTATAAATATCCCCATTGACATATGTACTCCCAGAGACGGCTCTGGCTGCGCCCTAGGTGCCCCCCCCCCCCCCCCCCACACACCATCCCTGCCCCGCACCGTCCCCACTCACGTCCAGCCGCGGCTCAATTTTAGAGCTCCCAATAATTTGAGCCGCGGCTGCATGTAAACTCCCAGCCGACCAGCACAGCTTAAAAAAAAGAAAAAGAAAATGCTAGGGGCGCCCCCCTGGGCAGGCGGCGCCCCTTGCATTTGCCTACTCTGCCTAATGGCAGAACCGGCACTGTGTACTCCTAACAGGTGTGGGAATCGCTGCAGAATGCAGTATTGACTCAGTAGAGACTCTTTGATACGCTAAAGGGACCATAAAGACTTGTACTTCATCTATTGAAATCATTAAGTGATCAGATTTTGTTTATCACATAAAATTGTGACTTTATGTCCAGTTGGCAGATGTCTGTATGCCTGTCTGACTCTCTCTCTCTGTCTATCCATCATCATTTATATTCCATTTGTAAGGTTATATTGTCTTAAAGGGAAATGAAAAGAAAGATTAAGGGCATAACTTTTTTTTTTCCTCCACCTGAATTAAACATCATTTTATCACAAAGCACTATGAAAGTAAAAAGACATAAAGCATTCCCTTGTATGAATTTGTTAGAAGCTCTATTTTTAGTTTATGCTGGTGGAGAGCAGATGGATACATCTGTGCGAGCAGCACTGGTACAAATAGCTTAATGTGTGAAATGCACTTGGGTTCCAATCTCTGGGGTCCATCCTTCGAAAGAGTCAATCTACATCACTAGCATGTTATTCAGTTCACTGATCAACAAATGCTGCTACTTTACCTCTTCCCTATCTGGCACATAGACAGCGTATGCATTTGTATGCTGTGTGCACAAGGCGATACAATAAACAAGTATTGTGCTAGGATGTCAAGCAGCCACAGCAGTGGATAACACTTGTGATGTGAAGGACAGAAAGCAGAGTCCAACGCAGGGTGAGAATCCTGCAGACTGAGAAAAGTGACACTCACAAGTCACTGGTCAGAACTGCAAGACCATTATCCCTACCTCTAGCTAGCTGATAATGCTAACATATGTTATGTGAGTTATAGAAACAGTCGATGGCTTGCAAGGATTAAAAGTCAATCTTATGTACATAATAAATGTTTCTGTAGTTCAGAGAGACCAGAGAAGGGAAGGGCTCTTTAGTGCATTTCTTGCAGCTCCTTAAAGAATCAGTAGAACCAGAAAAATCATGCTTGACTTAGAATGGTAGTTATTTACAAGAGACCAACCGTAACTGTTTTTATTGCCAAACTATCTGGGTAAGAGTTTCCAAGATTTGCACATTTTTGTCACTAAGTGCAAGCACAAAATGCTCAATAGGAAATCAGTAGGACATTGTGCATTCACTTGCCTGTAAGATGTTACTGTTCCACATGTGTGCACTGCCAGTAAACACTTATAGGAAGAGCATGAGCAACTATACTTTTGTCACTGTGGGCGGGGCTATAGCTAGTATTTACCATATAGCATTTAGACTGACCAGGAGTTTGAAATGTGGCTGGTTGGGTTTTTTTCCAACTGAAGTTCTCCTTGAAGGCAAATCCAAATTTTATGTGATGTAGTGCCCACTTTACATGTGACTATAAACCATATGCTTCATTTGTAGGAACCATGGGGCTACATGTTTTACATGACTAGTCTGGAAGTTCAGAATTGGTGTTGGAGATGTCTGTATACCTATAAGCAAAGAAGCATTTAGCTTGATCTCAGCGCAGAGACTTCCATCAGGATAGTAGAATGAAAAGGGTCATTGCTTTCCTTCAGCCACATTATTAACAACCTAACAATCTTCAGTGAACTGAAGGTCATATCACAGTAGGGTACCAGATTTAAGGAAAACCTCATCACATTGCTACAAGATTTGTCTCGCCAGATCAGCCACTTAGAAAGTGTTATTTTATGCTTTCAGCTGCACAGTTAAAGGATGTGCACGAGCAGCGCCCTTTGGGAGCACAAAGAACATTTTTTTCCACATTCGTAAACTGTCAGAGGCTGGTTCTTTCAGGTGTAAGCTCTGTAAATATTCAGCACAGATTCTGAAGGATTATTTCATGTCTGGAAAGCATTTGACACAATGTAAACAGTTGGGTAAAACAAAGAGGTTGTTTAGTAAGGCAGGAAAGTGGTATAAGTCCCATCTGCTGATTAGAGGTGCCATTTGTGATTGCTGATTTAGGGTTGTTGCTAAGCATGTTCTAGGGCAGGGGTAGGCAAACTGTTGCTCTTCGGCTGCTTTGCTGTGGCTCTGAGTGCATCTTCCTCCCCCCGCCCATGACCTCCAACGCTTCTTCTGATAGGATGTCAGCAAGTCATGTGATCCGGAATGCGTGCTTCTTCCCCTTTGTGGCTCCAAAAGAAATTTTCCCTGGTGGAGGAGGAGGCAAAATTTCTTCCTACTGTACAAAGATTGCCGACCCCTGTTCTTGGGCCTTGGGCACAGGCCTGAGGCTGCAGCTATATATTTTCTAACAGTGCCTGAATGGGCAGACTGTGTTACCCTGTGGCAATTTCTCTTACTATACATATAGATACAAATTTATTTGCACCTATATATACAGTTATGTCTAGTTTCTACTATTACAAATCCCTTAGTTTGAACAACCCTGAATTTGCACAGTATTAGGGACATGACTTGTGTTTCCTTGAAAGTAGTCTTGAAAACTTGCATTTACCATCTACGGTATTCAGTTAGCCAATAAAAGGTATCACCTATATTGTACTTGTCTCTGCAAGATAGAATACCGAAATGTTTATCTGATCCCACACTGACAATAGTGGACATTAATTGAATTTCACACCAGGCAAATAATCCATACCAGTTCATAATGGTCTGCTCAATCCCTGAAAGTGTACACACCTGGTTAGTAACTTGTGGATTGAAGAAAACAGGGTGCTCTGGAGTGCGCTCACAAAGGTTCCAACATATAATAATTCCGGCACACCCGTAGTAAAAACAAAAAGTTTAATCAAATCAGAGTAAAACAGGATCCATGTAGTAATCCAACAAGGTTAAAAACAAAGACAAAGCTCCCCCTTACGCGTTTCGCGCTCAAGGCGCTTACTCATAGGTGAGGTGCCTGGTGAAAAGAAACTATAAATAGTGAAACACTTAC
>WMED01011254.1:0-13027 GCA_019650415.1 Pipa parva | reverse complement strand
TACACATTGTATAGTTCATGTAGTGTAACTTTATACAGGTGCTTACACATTGTATAGTGCGTGTAGTGTAACTTTATACAGGGGCTTACACAATGTATAGTTCATGTAGTGTAATTTTATACAGGGGCTTACACATTGTATAGTGCATGTTGTGTAACTTTGTACAGGTACTTACACATTGTATAGTTCATGTAGTGTAACTTTATACAGGTACTTACACATTGTATAGTTCATGTAGTGTAACTTTTTACAGATGCTTACACATTGTATAGTGCATGTAGTGTAACTGGCACAGCAGAGCACTGGTTATTGCAGTCACTAGTCAGGAATTCTCTGGAAGGAATAGATTGCAGCACTTTCCCAAGAGGCCCAGCCCTAAAGCTGTCACTTATACCCTGACTGAGATGCCTTATAAAAGACCCCCTTGGGAGTACTAAACCCACTCTCTCATGGATGGAGCTCAATACTGCCCAGACTCTCACTCTCACTAGTCTACAGTGAACTATAACAGTAATGTCTGTCACTAGTTACTGACTTTCACTCTCACTAGCCTAGAGTGAGCTAAGAAAGAGCTTCTGTCTCTAGATAGACTAATCAGGTCTCTCCTCTTCCCTCCATGGAAGAGGAAGTGACTTAGGGGGTAATTAAGCATAATGCAAAGTTACCTCTGGATCCTTCACTTCGCAGAGGCTGTTATGCGCTCGCTGATGTCCTGCACATCGGCGAACGCTTTAAAAGGATTCCAGTCTCTCGAGGTGGTCTCTGGGAGCAATCTCTCTTCTTTAAAATACTATGCATAATATGGAAACACTAGATTACTGGTGACATCTACTGGCTGGAGTAAGCAGCTGCAAGCTTTGCTATAAAACAGACTGCAGACATTCCAATATAACACTTATAATTCCATACATTTGTTTGAAGAATAATACCAATGAGTACAGGGATACAATTAGAAACCACGGTGCCCTGCATAACTTGACTAAATTTGGCCCCTCAAAATGACATATACATTTTTAATATATACCAGTTATACTGCCAACTTTCCAGTGACAATGCAGTGCAGAGTATGCCATCAGTTTTAATGGTAAGAACTTGGCCTATTACTGTCTGGCTGTGCTTCCCTGGTTATCTAAACTGACTCGGTCCCCCAAAGCTATAGACCCCTGTAACTTGTATGCTTTTGCTGATTAAAGATACATAAATAACATCTGCAGAGGGTCATCAACCTATAATAACAGTCAGGGGGTAATTCATCAAACAGCGAACTTAGCCTACGGATCCTTTGCATCAGCACGCATACCCGGTTATGCGCATGCTGATGTCCTGCACGTGGACATCAGCGAACGCTTTAAAGGGATTCCAGTCTTGGCGAAGCTCGTGAGGCTCTACTCTCGCGAGACTGGAATCCCTTTAAAGCATTTGCTGATGTCCGCGTGCAGGACATCAGCATGCGCATAACCGGGTATGCGTACTGATCCGGAGGGTAAGTTCGCTGTTTGGTGAATTACCCCCTAAATCTTTACTTTTTATTGCCCTGCCACAGTTAGAATAAGGAATGAAATTCTTTGATTGCTATGGGCAGAGCCGGCTCTGGCTATGGGTTAATGAACCACTAAACAACCGTGCTCATGTTGTTGATTTAACGCTACCTTTTTATTGGACCAACATATTTTTGGTTAAAAACAGAACAAGCTTTACAATCCCACAGGGTTTTTCTTAGAAGATTAGGCTTCTATGGCAGTCCAGAATGGTTACCTCTAAAATAATTAAAAAGTAGAATTCTGTTAATTATGCTTATAATATAATCATTGCAGGCATATATTAAACCTTGCTGTCTTACTGGATGCATTCAAGAATGTAGGGGTAATAAGAGACATATTCATGAATGTGAGAATTCAACTGTCGAAATGTATCCGCGTCACTTAAGGTCGCTTAGGCTCGCAAATTGCCTTGGCAAAGAAGCAAACAGCCCTCAACGCAATCTTTTGTGTAGCATAGCACAGTCAGTTGGACAGTAGAAGCCCTGCTTTCAACACCCTGATACAACACTTTGATCTGCTGAAGTATAAGTGTCAAATGTGACACAGTACACCTTGCTGGATTTGCTACTTCTACAGACTCCGCCACTACATGAATAGCCTAATTATACCAGCGCATGCACAAGCAGAGGGATGTGAAAAGCCCCATAGGTCTTAAATTGTCATAAGCTTCCGAATTGATCACGGATTCATCACATTGCAATTTGCTGAGTACCTAAATGTAGGGAATTGGGTAACGAATGTGAATTCGGATCCTTGTGCCACTGTTTGGACTTTCGTGAATAAGCCCCATTATATGATTTAGTTTAAAAAGCCTTGAGGTTTAATTTATTTTACTAATGAATTACAAAAAAAAAGAGTATCTTTTTCATTTAGATTTTGTATTTTTATGGTCATTATACAGAGTTTGAAATCATTTGAATGCCATAAAGCCCTGTATATTTTTACTTTTATTGTGAATAATCAATTTTTTTTTTTCTGTTTTCAAATTATTTCTGGTTATCTAAAAACTTGCATTTATTATATATATACTAGCATGGCACAGAAACATGATATTGCTTTTTTAAATTGGAGACTCATGGAAAGCGTAACATTTGCGCTATATTGTGTATATCCCCGCATTAATAAAATATTTCCTTTCTATTGATTATGCATGTTTGATAAGTGTTCATATGTAATCTGTTAAGATACATGTTATAAACCTCACTGGATTTTATAAAGACTGACTAATTCCCATCCTGATTATTTTTGTCGTTCAGATTTGAAGGGACATTGAAAAAGGCAGTATTTACAATCCTCATGCTGCAGTTCTAATAAGAAACAACTTCAGTTATGTATTTTATAGCCTCGGTAAATCCTGTACGTGCATTTGAACAAATTAATAACCAGTACTTCAACATTTAACATTCCATAGGTGTTCCCGTCTCTAAACGGACAAGAAGAAGAATTAAATTCCTGAGACACTGATTGTGATTTTACTTATTTTAAGTTAGATGTAACTTGACTTTCTATTTAGTCTGCATCTACAATAGCCATTGTACACTGTACACATTAATTCACTTCCATTAGCTCCACAAAGTATGGTGATTCAAAGATCACTTATGGAAAATGTTATGTACGAAGAAAATGCCATTGTTGGCTGAAAGGTTAAATTCTATCTGAAGCAAATAATTGTTTATCCTTAAAAGCGCATGCTGAATGCATTCAACAGCAACAAAAGGAACAGTTCAGCCGAAAAAAACAAAAAACATTTATTTATGCTAATTTCCACCTTATATTAAATTTATCAACAATTTTTTTTTTTAAAGTTACAATTCTTACCTGTAAAATAGTCTGAATCAAGCGATCCCTCTCAGGAGAGCATTCCTCTCCAGCCGTGCTCCCAGTGAAACCCCGCATCGGCAATTCCTAGAAGTCACATGGGAGAGCGTGCACGTGATCATTTCACCCTCCTAGGAAATACCCATGTGGGGCTTCACTAGGAGTGCGGCTGGAGAGGAATGCTCTCCTGAGAGGGATTGCTTGATTCGGACGCCGTAGAGTCGCCAGGAGAGTCTGAAGGTGGGGTATGCAACATGGAAGTGCAGTATAGCACTACTTTACAGGTAAGAAATGTAACTTTTTTTTTAATATTGATAATAAATTGTATTTAATAAAAGGTGGTAATTAGTATAAATCTTTTTTTTTTTTTTCAGCTAAACTGTTCCTTTAAGACTTTGGGCCTTATTGACTAAAGGCCAGATAGTTGCTTAAAGCTCTGAATTTGCATCTATTCAAGAAAATTCAGGTGACTGTGGTAGTCACGATCTTATGGAGCATTTTGCATCACTTTTTGTGTGTGCGCGCACAGGAACTTCTACTATTGACTAAGCAACGAGTGTCTCAAAGGAGTGACTGTAACTAGGGGTACTGCTCTGAATTCACCTAATTGACTTTGCTACATCAGAGTGGTGAATTTGGGTCTGATGGCAGTGCTCTGCATTCTACTTCTATCCGACTATGCCACACAACACATCCAACAGTGATCGCCATGTCCACTTGGTTGACAAATCTTTTCAGTGCTTAGTCAATAATGTGAAGTGAATTTGCGGCTATTTTGACAATGTGACTTGAATTTTAGTGAGATGAATTAAACCGGTGAATTCATCCTTTAGTCAATAAGGCCCTTTGTGAGGAGAGAGATTTTCTTTGTCATTCCAGAAAAAAAAATGATTAAAAAAATTCTGACATAGAATTAATGCACAGAAATGAACAGTAATGGCAACACAATTGTGATGTAAAAATATAAAGGGACACTATAACTTATATTAAAAAAAAAAGAGCTTTCTGTTCATTGTCCACCTAGTGTTAAGTACAACATGTGTTGAAATGACCAATTTAGGCTTAATGATTTTGAAGAATAGCCATAGCAATTGGCCAAAAAACAAGCACTTGGTTCAGAGGCTTCTAGCCCCTCCTCCCTTAGTCAAGGGTTTATCTCACTAACTGAGTATGCTTCACCTTCCTAAAAATAATTAAAATTTATTTTCACTTTCTTCTGGAGCTTAGTTCAAGGCAGCTCTGAGTGACAGAATAACTAGAGAAAATATGCCTAAAACAGCTCCGAGTCAAAAGCTGCTTAGTAATCAAAATGCTGCACATAAGTAGCAGACTGCCACAAAGGTAACAGGAAGAGGGGCTAGGAGAGTCTCTGCACCAAGTGCTTGATTTTGCTTCTGTTTCTATGATTATTCTGCAAAATCAGTAAACCTACCAAATTTTAACACTTGTTGTTAGAGCTAGATGGCAATAGATATAAAACTCTTTTCTTAAAGGCTTTAGTGTCCCTTTAATAACTAAAAGAAAGGGATAGAGAGAACTTAAGATAATTAAAGTTTAACAAAGTGTCTGTAAATTTTAGCATTCTAGAAAGATTAACAAGGGATCATGTAATGCATATAAAATTATAACTGCTCTTGATACTGTTTTCAATAAGCTTAAGACAGTGATATTTCTGCAAGCAAATGGACAGTTTTACCTCATTGGACAATATTAGAAAGTTCTAGAAAAGGATAGGGAGGAAAAATGTCATAGAAATTGTGTGGTGTTTTTTTTTTAGAGTTATATTGATGAATTGGACACATTTTGCAAAGAATCCTGAAACAGTATATTGAACCCCTCTTAGTATTCCTGAAGAAAGGTCATAGCCAAATTATGACCATAAGGCTTATTACAGACTACAGACAGTGGAATTCATCAACAAAGGCAACCGTTTAAATAGGTCTAGTAACCCATAGCAACTGATCAGCAGTCAGCATTTTCTGCTATAACGAAGCAAGAATAATAAAAGACAACCTCTAATTGGTTGCTATGAGTTACTATACCTCTGTAAAGTTTGCTTTTGATGCAGTTATTTTTGTGTGATTTATTAGAACATGGTTTCCATAGGGTGTCTGATCACATTTGATTAAATACATAAGCCTCTGCAATTCCATTGCAACTCTATAGGAATAATGGCAATGCAGGAGTCATACCACCTAGTAGGACTGCACCAAGGTTACAACATGATGCAGATTTGCTTGATTTATTTATTTTTTTTACTGTGTTGCTTTTGATTATTTTAGTAAAGAATGTCGTGGTCAAGGTTTTCTACTGATTGACCATAGTTCTCCAACCTTGGTTTTCCATTTGAAGCATATAGAAGATTCTGTTCAAGCTCCTAGCACACGCAGCCATATTTTTAACCCCAATTAAATGAATGGTGCTCTTAGTGCACCACTTGTGTTATAGAAGTATCTAACTTGATTATTATAATATACAGATGGAGCAAATTTTATTGATGCATCTGGCACACACAGTCACAACCTTTATTCCGCTGGTATGAATGTTTTGTAAACCCCTACTATGTAATAAAAGAAGTGTATAAATGCCAGACGTTTGCCTGATTCAGGTTCTTTTGGATTGTTCTTTTCTAGGTGCAGAAAAGAATGACCCTGAAGTCACTGATAAATGCTCTCTTTACCATGCCGGCTCATTACCGATACTTATGTGTGAGCCACTTAATTGGCTGGACAGCTTTCCTTTCCAACATGTTGTTCTTTACTGACTACATGGGCCAGGTAAGCACAGACTACTGCTCTACATGTTGATTTACACGGGGTTATGGTTTAATTTATATTTTAAAGCTTTATATTTGAGAAGGAAAGATGTTCTGTATTTAAAAGGGGAAGTTTCCAGGCCACTTATAAATTTGATAATAATTCTCCAAGGGGGTAATTCAGCATAGTCCGAACTTACCCTCCGATCCTTCACCTCTGTTCGCACAGACTGTTATGCACTCGCTGATGTCCGTATGCAGCGCATAACAGTCTGTGCGAGCAGAGGTGAAGGATAGGAGGGTAAGTTTGGACTATGCTGAATTACCCCAAGTATATTTCTCTGTGGTCTTTTAATGAATAGTCACATGGCAGACAGAGAGTTCTGTATCTAGTATTAGTTATCTATAGTTTAGTAGTATCTACAGTAGTTATTGCTTTGCACAGGACAAAATAAAAGTTTAAGATACAAGTGTGGCAAAGTTGAATTTGTCAATATAACCTTTGTTTTACTCTAACACATGGTAGGGGGTGGGGGGTATTTATAAAGTAGAATAGCTTTTTAACCACTTAACAATTTAATTTCTTTATGTATTATGCCAGCATTGCCTATTTAATAAAGCTTTTAACGCCATGTGTCAAGTCACTTTTTGGTGCTTTTTTTTACATTGAAAAGTTGTTTTCAACCCTATTAAAATTGACAGAACCCTTTTATAAATACCCCCAAAGAGTTGAGATAACTCAAGATAATGCAGTAAGTTTAGCCATGTTCTTAAATAAAATGGACTGATAACATGTTGTGATACCCTGATCAGCTGCGGCAAATACAAAAATAAATAAAAATGGAACAGTTCTGCTGGATACATAACAATCTCTGGAGGGTCTTGTTTTATAAAGTGTTATTTAAACAAAAAGGGGAAAAAAATATTTTTTTAACATTTTGGTAAAAACAAACCCTTTTTGATTATATTACTTTTTTGGTTTGGTTTTATTTTCTTACTCGGCTTCTACATTTTTATCCTTCTATTGTATCTCCTGCTCCATGTATACCTTCTCATGTAATGCAGACTAATATATGGGCGAAAGTTATTAAACTCGGAAAGACAGCTCTGGCTCTTTCCGAGTTTACCGGGAGAAATCTCGCATTCTTCTTGCTTGATTTCTTTTGAGATCTCAAAATCAAGTTTTTCGATCCCAATTTTTCAACATTTTTGATGGAGAGGTAGCCATGCTACTAATGTAAAAGTATGGCTTACCTTTCCATCAAAAAAAATAAAAAGTAAAAAATTGAGATAAAAAAAACTTGATCTCGAGATTTCGAAAAAACTCACGAGAAAAATGCGAGATTTCTCTCGGTAAACTTAGAAAGACTCAGAGCTTTCTTTCCAAGTTTAATAACTTTCCACTAAATAGTATGACCGCTCCTACATAGACCATGTAATAGGTTTCCAGTCTTTCCTAATGGCCGAGCCTTAACGTAATTTCACCCATTTTGCCACAATACATTATCATCACTACCGTTATTGCTCAATTCACTAAAGTAATTTAATTCCCCTGCAGCACATTTTGTGATACTTCCTCCCTACATCCTTATCCAGTAGCCCTTCATTTGCCATTATCGAAGATAGAGAACATATTCATTTCTGTTAACACTTATTTAAATCCAAAAATTGTGTTGTTATCCATTTGTTATGATGATGAATATACCTTTTTAGTGTTATTTAGGGGTCCGTTCTTCTGCAGGATAAAAGTTGCTAAAAAAATCAAAACATTCATTCTGAATTGAAAAGAGGGGATGTTCAGTGGTGTAACTCAAAGCATGTGGACACTGATACAGAATTTGGAATTATGTTAGTTTTTCCTTCCTGCCCAAATACCCATGCCCCTAATTATTACTATTTTTTTAATTTAGTGATAACATGTGGTTTCTGTAAGCGGGATCATTTGTTAGCTTGGAATACTGCAGTTTTTCTTTGTTTTTTGTTTTTTTTTGTTCTTTGATGTAAGATGAAATTTTCATTCCTAGTGGGGGCTACAACCTCTCTATGTACAGAGACAGCTGGTGATTAACTCATCTTTGCTGAAAGACAAAAAGGTATTGAAACTCCTAGATTGGAAATATGAAAATTCATCATGCGCTTTGTAGCTTACCCTATCACCAATAAGTCTATTTTCCTGTAATGTGTGTATTTTTCTCATCCGAGTCATCAGAAATGATTATTCCTTCAGATACTGTGACAGAAAAATGTCAGCTAAAAAAAAAAAAGTGTCCTGTTCCATGCGTGTATTGATATATACCTTACATATTAAATGCATAGTGAATCAATTCAGTCGTTTCCTAAATGGATTCATTGCTACCTTTCTAGATAGTGTACCATGGGAATCCATACGCCCCACATAATTCAACAGCGTACCTAATCTATGAAAGAGGAGTGGAAGTAGGTTGTTGGGGAATGTGTATCAATGCAATCTCTTCTGCTTTGTATTCATGTAAGTATGTTTAATTGTTTATATAGATTCAATTAAAATATTACTATGTGAATTTAGAGTGTTTTGTAGAGATCTATAATAAACAATATTTCAAGGGCTCTAAATTGAGTGGTTTCTACTAGGCCAAGTAAACCTTCAATTGATGTGCTGTACATTTCCTTCAAAGAAATTTTTTTTCTATTGATTATTAAAAAAAAAAAAAAAAAAAGAGACCACATAAGTGACTTGTACTTTTTAAATAAAAAAAATCAATTTTGGTATTAATGATTTGCAAAGAACAAAAGTCAAAATCAATATCCTAGATTGTTGTCTTGTTAACATGGTCTAAAGCAGGGGTAGGCAACCTTTTGGGCTGAAGGATCCATATACATGCGGCTCCCTCAGCCCTTTTGAATGTGACGTCAGCGGCACCGGATTGGCTAGCAATCTGGACTTGCAGTGAAGTCAGTGGCTCCTGATTGGCTAGCAACCCGGAAGCACTGAGAGAGCTCTCTCT
Organism: Pipa parva; assembly: GCA_019650415.1. Lineage (NCBI taxonomy): Eukaryota > Metazoa > Chordata > Amphibia > Anura > Pipidae > Pipa > Pipa parva. The sequence goes on along the minus strand of WMED01011254.1, from coordinate 3,929 downwards.
CTACAGTGCTTGCCAGCAGACTGTAACGAGTGGTGCTTGCACCGCTAGTTACAATGAAAGAGCCAGATATGGCCATCAAAAGAGCCATATCTGGCTCAAGAGCCATAGGTTGCCGACCCCTGGTCTAAAGTAAATGAAACTATTTACATGTATTCAATTATTTCCAAAAATGTCACCACCTCTTAATTGAATTATCATCCTAAATGCAGCTTTCAAAAATGTTAAATAAGATAATGTATGGTAAGGTCTCTTCCAGACAGATCTCAATCAACCACAATTAGATTAGATTAACATTGCTCCCAGGATAATCCTGGGTTAATACTTTATGGGACCTCCCTAGATGATGTCAGTGTTCTATTGTTGAGGCCATGTGATGCCAATCACAACAATAAGTGTAGCTACCTTAAGAAATACACAAGAAAGTATCTTCTTGGATAGTGTGCTAGGCAGGGATTATTAGAAATTTATATAGAATTCAGAAGTCCAGGGTCAGCTTAGTGGGTTTTAGAAAGAATAGATTTGGTTACATCAATGAGAATAATAGGGGTAGTTCTCTACACCAACAGTGCTTCTAGATAAGGATTTTGGTGAGTAGGATAGAGACAGTCAATGGCATACCATAGGTTCCACAAGGCCCCTGACTGGCTGCCTCCAGAAAAAAAACATTAACGTATGGACACTGGGGTGAAGCCAGGTACAAAAGCTCCAGAGGTAGCTTTCAGGTAGCAGTCATGCATCTCTGTAGATAGCTGCTATTGGAAAATACCTTGCAGGAAAATATATATGGTGATATAAAATTTACAATGTTTGACCTAATCAACAGTGGAGGTCTCAGGAACAAGAACTTGCCCCACATGTGGGCGTGCAGCTCTTCTTGTGCCTTCAATTTATTTTATCAATGGGTAAGTTTTTCTGTAGTGAGTATCTGTATTCCTTGCAATGGGTTAAGTTATTGAGGATTGTGGGGAGGAAGGAAAATAAGTGTGCCCTTTTGTTAATTCTGTTAAAATAAACACATATTTTAAGGTTTCCCCTTAAAAAATATTCTTGGCTACCAGTAGCATCTACATCTAGCACCTAAATCTGATATGTAGCTATTCTTGAGCACCTAGAAATAATATCCTAATATATTCTCCTTTTAAAGAAGGTCCCACTGATTCCCAGTAGAGATATTACAAGTGTTACAATAACTGTCTGGGATATCTTTTTTTTTTTTTTTACCTTTTTTGTTGTCAATGACTCGTGGATTCTAGGTTTGATCTTGATGCCTAGTGAAAGATCATTTTATTTCCACAAGAATATAAAGATTCAATCCTGACAAGAAATGAAAGGTTGATAGAACCAAGGGAACGTTCTATTGTCTAGAAATGAAGATATTTTACAATACATCACATAATGCTCTGCAGTCATTCTGTACGTCAGTATAATTCATTCCATCAATTTTCCATGTATCTTGGCATTTAACATAAACCGCCATGTTGCTTTATTCATTGCGCAGACCTTTATTTTGTAAAATTCCGACTGGAATAACAGAACACATAAGCTCAATTGTTTAAAGGTTTTATTTCTTCTTTCCGACAGATCTTCAAAAAGCGCTCCTCCCATTTATTGGATTGAAGGGCCTGTATTTTGTTGGTTATCTTCTCTTTGGATTGGGTACAGGCTTTATTGGGTTATTCCCCAATGTTTATTCCACCTTAGCTTTATGCTCACTTTTTGGGGTGATGTCAAGTACACTTTATACCGTGCCTTTTAACTTGATTTCAGAGTATCACAAAGAAGAAGAGGTAAGTTAGTAAGCATCGTTTCTATTTCATTTTTCCATGTTATTTGTTTGCTAAAGATAATGACATCATCTATATAATTCTACATTTTAGGATATACAATCCCATTTTTGTGGAGGTTAAGGGGTAAACCAAACGGTACATTTGTCCCAACCAATAGAATATAGTTCTTGGGGGAAGGAAAAATCAGTTATGTTTCATATTTCATTTGTCATTTAAGAATTTTTAAGGTTGTAGAAGGCTAGAATGTTTCTGCTTTTCAATGCATGAATATGACTTCCCTCCTACTTCTTTCCAACACGAAGAGTATTGATTTATAGACATGCAATGTGCTCTTGGGACTTCAAGATACATACTTTTATATATTTCATCAAAGCTGACCAAATAAAAGTTTTTATAATAAAGTACAAAGAGTTCTCTGGAAAACTATCATATTTTTAGAGTTCTCGCTTTACTTCAAGAAAATTCATTATTAACACCTTCGTGCATCTTGACATTGCCCTATGGGAACATCTTTCAAAGGCAGCTGATCGCGTATTAGAGGTTGTCTTGAAGATGATCATATTTAGCAATCACAGCCAGATTTCTGTAAAACATCATGGTTAGATTTCACTATAGTTTACAATGGACGCATCCTTTCAGAAAAATGTTAAGTTCATTAAATTAATAGAAACTTGGATAGTGCTGTTATAGCAGATTTATTTTAATTCTGAAAAGGCTTTTAACTCTGTCACATACACAACATTAGTGTGTACAGTAATTTGGTGGATTTTTAATACACTAATTACCTTTATAATTATTAGAATTATTATTAGAGTGTTCCATTACTGCAATGCTTCACCCTAACAGTTTTACTTTTCTGATGCAATCCATTTAATACATGCTGCCCATAGCTGCTGGAATTCATAAGTCAGCAAATCAAATGCCAAAAAAGTTCTCTGTCTCAATACGGATTAAAAAAAAATGTGATTATTGGGGTAAGTGATTTGCCAAACATCCTCAGCAATCTTTTTGTTTTCCAATACCTGTGGAAGATGTTCTGCAGGACTTGTAAAATCTTTTCAACTTACTGATGAACATTCCCTGTAAAATAAAAAAAAAAAAAAAAAAGAAGAGACCGAGAAAGCTAAAAGATCTTTTAAAGTGATCCTGATGGCAAATATTCAATATGTATAAACACAGTGGAAAAAAAAACCCTGAAATGCTAAGGGCACACTTCACCGAATGCATAAATGTAATCTGCAAATTGCTTTTTAAGTAATACGTTTCAAAAGTATGTATTACAAGCTTGCCAGCTTCCATTTACTTTGCCCGACTGTCAGATTTTCATCCCTTGCTAAGAAAAATAGACCAGTAAAATGATGATGTCATCTCGGAGTTGGGAGACAAATGTTTCTTAAATTGCCGGTGAAAATCTCCCTTAAAGAAAAGGTCACTGCAAATGTTAAAATATGATGCAGAATGAAACAAACCTGCTTCTCGCATCATGTGACCTGCAGAGTATCCAGGAAGTATAGCTTTAGGTTTTATAGACTTCTGTCCATGAAGTTCCAACCATCCTGTGTACATGGGCTCCTATAGCACCCAGTGCGACAAACAGGATAGGGAAATCTTTCCTTCAAGGAAAATCGTTTCCTGGCATCAAAACACTAATCAACAAAGTTTTTTTTTTTTTTTTTTGTTTGTTTTTTTAGCTTGAGTTGTCATTACTACATTTAAATATATAATTAATAATTATTTGCATAAATAACCAGGGCTATTTAAACTCATGAACGTAGTTATTGTACTTTAAAGAAGAGTTATAAGGGTGACAGATGCTTTTTTTTGTTTTTTTGTAAAGATGAAGAGTAATGGTGTCCAGTTTTGCAAATGCCCCTCTCTACGGAATTGAAGGAATTAGCCTAAAAAATGCTCAGTGTTAAACTGAAAGTCCTGTGAATTTACACCTGACTCAGCAATGTCTTAGAAGCTCTCCCTGACACAGGTACAGCAGAGGTCAGGTGGTTTTTAGCTAGTCTGTTATGTGCCATAGATGTGGTTTTAACTATAGTGCTCATTTAAGTCACGGAGACAAACTGAATTCCGAGGGAAACTTAAAGGAACAGTTTAGGCACCAACAGTTATTTGCTGTCTGTTTGGCACTGT
>WMED01011253.1:0-15353 GCA_019650415.1 Pipa parva | reverse complement strand
GGGCCCCACTCGAAATCTTGCCCAGGGCCCCATTTTGCCTAAAACCGGCCCTGGTTACACCTGTCATTTTGTAGTGGAACAAATTTTTGCGGTAAAAACCTCAAAAGAAAAAAAGGACTGTAGTGAGATAAAATACACACCGCAAAGTGCTAAGCCATGATCTGTATGAGTGCATGCATTTTGTCACAGTTGTCTAGAAAATACGTGAAGCAGTAGCAAGATGTGGCCTATGTGCTGCTGTATAATCTCTATGCTGTGTGTTTTGTGTCACATAGACTTTATTGTGGTTTTACCTGCATTCATCTGTACCCTGTCAAAATGGCAGTTAGCCTTAGCCTAAAACCTGTTTTACCAGCTCATTGCACAGGCTAAGGGTACAAGCAGGAATGTCAATCATTTCTACAAGTTACAGAGGCAATAGGCAAATGGCAAAGTATTAGGAGCAAAGTGAAACACAAAATGTGAGGAGCAGTCAAGCAGGGGTGAAAAATCTGCAAAAGAGCCCTGTGGTCAATGTGAGCTAACTGTGAAGAATGCATAATGAAGTAGGGAGAACTCTTCCAGCTCACTGCCGAACACGAACAGTGTACAAATATTGTATATTCTATTTATTGTTAAACTGTAAACTGTGTTCTGTTTCTCCTAATAACTTGTTTGGTTATTTTTGCAAAATATATTTTACACACTCTTCCCAATCTGGAAAGATGCCCATAACTCTTATATTGTACGGTTAAAGTGGAAAAGGTTTTTTTGATGGCCTTATGCTGGAGAAACTTGCTTTTTTTTCTGTTTTTTATTTATTTAATATACTGTATATATATATATATATATATATATATATATATACACACAGTACAGTATATAACTGCTTGTACAGGAATCCGTGGCACTGGTGTGTTTTCTAGTCTAATAGCATTCATTGCTTCAATAAATATGCTGTAAATTGCAGATGACTATGTACAGCCAGAGGTTTAACATTACTAAAATATTTATCTAACATTAACTCTAAGGGCCTTATTGACTAAAGGCCGAATACTCGTGTATAGCTCTGAATGCAAATTTGACCGCCACTTCCTCATGTTCACTTATTGCAAGCCAATACACAACCAATTAGGAGACTATAATAGTCTCGATCTTAGGGAGCACTTTGCATCACTATTCACCAAGTGAAGGAGTCAGTCACAGGCGCAAATTTGACAAGGCGAAGTGCTTTAAATTAATCTGTTTGACTTTGCCACTTCAGACTGGCAAATTGGGGGGTTGATGGCAGGGTTTAAGCCATAAGGCGACTATTTCATCAAAAAAGACAATGGCGACTGTGACTAAATTTGTCTACAACTAAACTTGAACTAGGGACTAGGTAACAGAAATAGATGTATTATTCACTTATATAGTTAGTGGGTTATAGTGAGGGATATATATTGGAGGAATTCATATCACTCCACATAACTTTGTATGGTTTTGCATCCTACTTCTATTTGACTGACCTTGCTCTACTACTCATGCTACTGCATCTATAGCAGCTCACTTGTTCGAAAGAGTGAATAAGCGACTATTTTTGTGATGCGACTTGAATTGCAAGGTGAATTCATCCTTTCCTCAATAAGGCCCTAAATCTCACTTTTTATTTCTATTTCTGTTAATTCTTTGGGTAAAATCTATTCTTACAAATTGCTAATAAAGGTATTGATTGATTCTGTATATTGTTTCTTAATATTTTTACTTGTCAGTCATTTCTTTTAAATGTAGTTGATATTTTATATTTCAGAAAGCTGCCTGCGTGGGTGCGAGGATTTATTCCCAAGATATTCTACATCACGGAGAAAGCTTGGAACTATTATCCTTATACAGTTACAGGTAACAAAGGCAGAACTGATAAGACTGGGTTTATTATATTTTAACAAGAACAATTCCTGCCAAATGTAAACGTGATGCAAAGCAGCAGCCAACTTTCGCTTTTTAGAAGGTCAATTCCAGGTCTAGTATTCAAAAGTCTTTGAGAGCTACTTTAAGTTGAAACAGGAGAAGCAGGAAGTAAACCTTATAAACTCTTTGCTTTGCTAAATCAAGAAAAAAAAAATGTAAATTCTAAAAATGAATGATATTAGGAATAAGTAGGTGAGGTGTTGCATACCATTCTAAAACAACATTATATACATACCTGGGAACCTCTAGGTGCCTCCTACCCCACAGTTCCTTTCCTTACTGGGAGTAGGTGGCTGGGGTGGATCTTAGTGGCGTGATTCCTGTAATCAAGTGAGAGGGGCCACAGATATTGGCAACTCATGATGAGGTGAGTTTGGCACCTTAAATGGACAGGATTTGGTGGGAGGGGGTGAGGTTAAATGCAGGAAGGGGAGAAGGAACCCAATGTCAGACATGAACCAGAGTACTGGAGACCTAGGGGTCTTATTCATGAAAGTCTAAACAGTCGGGTAAAGGTCCAAATTCACATTTATTCTCTATCTTACCATGTTTTGCAGTCAGAAAACTCTATGATGTGGTGAATTTGCATACAATACGCATGCTTATGATGGTGGTGGACTTATACTGCTCTTTCTATTACTTTGCATTTGCATTAACATATAATTTTGCTATTCATCAAGTGTTGGAGTCAGTCAAAAGTGACAATAACACTTAATACAGTTAGTGGGACATTGTGAGACTGACATCACTACACTTCACTGGTAGAAGTCACATCACTCACAGTATCATAGGAGCAAATAGGATCATCGGATGCATCAAAATGGGCATAGAAGCACATGACAATAACATAATTATACCTCTTTATAAATCACTTGTCAGACCATGTATATGTATATATTGGCGGTCAGTACAGTTATCTCTCTGACAATATATTTACGTCAAGAACTGTAAGTATAACAAGGGGGCATCCTCTGTGTATAGAGGAAAGAAAGTTTCTACATCAGCATAGAAGGGGTTTCTTTACTGTAAGAGCAGAGAGGTTATGGAACTCTCTGCCTGAAGAAGTTGTAATAGTTAATTCCATTAAAGAGTTCAAAAGGGGTTTGGATGCTTTTCTTCAGTGTAAGAACACTACAAGTTACGGGTACTAGAAAACTGGAGGTGGGATCTTGATCCAGGGAATTATTCTGATTGCCATATTTGGAGTTGAGAAGGAATTTTTCCCTAATATGAAGATAATTGGCTCTTGCCACATGGGTTTTTTTGCCTTCCTCTGGATCAACATTGCAGGAAAATAGGCTGAACTGGATAGACCTGTGTCTTTTTCGGCCTTATAAACTATGTTACTATGCTACTCCACATCCTTCTACTATTCAACTGACTACACAAGAAATAGTACTTAATTAATCCAGCCCTTACTGAATAAGGAGTAGCAAATTCACAGTTATTTGAGCATAGTGACCCAAAGTGATGCAAATTCACTTCAACTGTCAGTTGAAGTGTTTGTTTTAAAAACCCAGAGTCTGTGGGTAAATCCCAGCAAGTTCCCAGGTCTGGTCATATATAAACATAGGTAATAGGAACTGGGAGAGATGCTGTCCATGTGTGCATCTATAAAGCTGTTTCATATTCACAAGTCCAAAGAAAGAAGGTGCAGTCCTACAAACATAGTTGCAGGATAAAAACTGAAATTCAGGGTTCGTTAATGAATGTCACAGATAACACTTATTGCCCAAATTGTTGCAGTTGGAGCAGATTTGTAGCCATCAACATGTTAAATCAGATTAGTTCAGATGATGCTACATTTCTGGCATGTAGCTTTGCCTTTGTCATTTTGAGTTCTGCTTAAAAGAAATGTGCCCTAATTTTATTTGACAAGTAAAAAACCATTCCCTTCTTTTAATTTTTTTTTTCTTAATTCTCTAGTCTTATAAATATGCAATTCAGCCAAACAAGCCAGCTCTAATGTGGATGGCCTTACATACAGATAGATCAGAACTGAATGCAGCATATATATACTGTATATCTGTAGATGTCATTTAGTATTGATCATGTACATAAGTCTTTTCCCAAATGGTTTCCAAAATAGGGGGTTATTGACTAAAGTCTGAATTGTCTCGTAAAAGTGTGAATTCACCACTTCTCCATATTCGGGTATTTAGCAAACTGTGATATGGTGAATTTGCCAGCTAATGACAGTCGCACACTACACAATAGACTGCTACTGACGCGGTCGATACTTTATTATGGAAATTCTATCGCAGTTGTGAATTTGCTATGGGGATCCACTGTTTTTTTTTCAATAAGGAGTAGAGAATTAGGGCATAGCTTCACTTCGACAGTCAAATTCTCACTTTAGTCAATAACCCCCATAATATTTTTTGTCTCTGTTTTGTATTTTGGTTATTTGCCTTCTATATTCGCTAATCACAGGGTTCTATTGTTTTTTACAGCAGAGACCATTTTTATAAGTTGCCAATATATCTATCACTTCTAATGGTTTACACTCACCTCAAATTCACAGCCACTAATCCGGAATACATTTGTGACGCTTTATAACTAAAATTATACATACATACATACATACCATACACAGTTTTTTATATTTGTTTATTAACAAATTTATGCAGCTCTGTACAATTCAACAATACAAATATAATGCAGACATGGGAAAATTGCATTAAAATTATACAAGTATAATATCACAAGGATACTTCACTTAAAATGCTAGGTTGTGGTAGACAAAAGAGGTTGGAGGTCCCTGCCTGTAGAGCTTGCAATCTAAATGGGAGAGCGACTTACATACACAGATCGAAGGTTAATAAGAGCTATGACAATGTGTTGAAACACATAAATAAATAAATACAAATATTAAGCATAAATGACTAAGGATTAAATAAAATATATACATAAAAATCAGTGATAAATATCAGTGCTAGTGCTCCAAATGGTAGGGCTTCAGTTTGGTTTTAAAGGTGCAGAGGGAATGTTCCTGACTATGTTAAAGGGGTATAGAATTTCATATGTGGGGGGTAGAGAAAGAGAAAAGGGTTTAAGATGAGAAAGGGCAGTATTGGTGTGTGGCAAGCAAAACTGGTTGCTTTGGGAGGAGCACAGTTGACATAGAGGAATGTACAGGCATACAAGTGAGGAAATGTAGGGAGGGGCAACAAAGTGAAGTGCCTTAAATGTCAGGAAGAGAACACTCTAAATGATTTATTTGCTTACAGGGAGCCAAGGAGCAGAGAGAGATTGGGAGAAAGGGAGAGAGGGAGAGAATTCTGGCAGCAGAATTTAGAATAGACTGGAGCGGGGAGAGGCGGAAAGCTGGAAGGCCAGATAGAAGAACATAACAGTGGTCCGAGCTGAAAAGGATGAGAGCATGCATGAGGGTGTTAGCAGTGGAGCAAGAAAAAAATGGGCAGATCTTGGCAATGTTGCAAAGGAAAAATCAACAGGTTTTAGCAGTGGAAGAGATGCATTTAGCGAAGGAAAGAGCAGAGTCAAAAGTCACCCCAAGACAACGTACAGAGGTTACAGGGTTGATGATCGAACCATCAACTAGAATGGAAAAGGTAGGAGCGGGTCCAGGTTTGAGTGGGAATATAATCAATTCCATTTTAGTGAGGTTTAATTTGAGCTGGCGCTTGGCCATCCATGAAAAGATTACCAGGAGACAGCTGGAAATTTGAGTCTGTATTTCAGGTGTTAGCACAGGAGCAGATAAGTAAGTAATAAGTAAGTGCATTCATAAGTACATACAGTACAACATACCTCTTTAAATAAGAAGACATATGAAATCATTCATTCATTGTGCCAAATTGTACTAAAATCTATTTAGACATGCATTAAGCATATTTCACAAGTCTCTTTTTTTAAGGTTACGTTGGTCAGCTCGAATAAATCTTGCCAAATCCCCTGTTTAACCAGAAACACAGCTGAAATAAATCCAGCATGAATATACGCAAAGCAGGACCTTCTGACTCTTTTGTCTCCATTTTTTTTTTTTTTAAAGATCACTAATCCCTTTTAATGATTGTGCATAAAAATATTTACACTCTTTTATCCAAGCTTGTAACTCAAATAAATATTAATAAATGAAAATGTTGCATACCTTTTCTATAACATCTTTAAGCAGGCATTACTGTAACTCCTTATCACTAACTGTGCTGATTAGAATGTTCAGTGTACCTGCAGCTGATAAAATGCAATGCTGTAAATGGAAATTTTCTGAGAGAGCTTAAAATGGCAGTGCATTGCTGTATTGTCAATATAGATAATATACGTATAGTAATAAAGAGTGTAAAACTATTAATGTTAACCTCAGTATTCGTATACATAACCCTTACTCATAATGGGGATTTAGTTTCCCTTAAAATTGCTGTATTGAACAACGTGGCACTACAAAAATAAAATAAAAATGGGACAAATAAAAAAAATGTAAAAACAAGACACAAATTTTGACTTGTCTACAATGATGAAACTCTAAGGGGGTTATTCACTAAGATGCGAATTCGACTGTTGAATTCTCAAACAGCGGATTCCCATAGCAAATCCGCGACATTTTCCCCATTGTAAAGTCGTGACAATTTTTTAATGTTAAGATTGCAACAATTTTTCCATAATAAAGTCGCGACTGTGACAATATTCTCATTATAAAGACGCGACTGCGACAGTAGCAGCCTATTCCAACTGTCTTTATCTGGTGAATTCGCACCTATACGCAACAATGCAGACTTTAGTGAATAACCACCTTAAGGTCTTTAGAAGCCTCCGTTCTAAAGCTGTGATCCAGAGCAAATCCATGCTAGGGACATGTGCATCTTTTGTACAACTCCACATACTTCTGTGTATTTGAAAAGGACTTCTGTACTTCAGCTTGAAAACATATGAATGCGCTTGATGGTAATATCATGGAAAGCTGAAAATATTTAATGCATAAATCAAATAATCCAACATTAACGGAAAACTATAGTGGTAAACCATACTTACCTGATCAATCTAGCAGCAGTACATGAATCGATCTGGGCATGTGAAGTCAACAAGTTTCAATGAAACTCGGGGGGGAGGGTCTATGTGAGGGACCGACATCAGTTACATAGACCCACAAGTGAGCAGAGTGATTGATGTATTCATCTGATGATCCTGGGCTGAGGATTGTCGGATAAATACTGATCTAGGTATTAGGTGTACTTCGTGTACTGCTACTAGATCAATCGGGTAAGTATGATTTACCACTATAGTTCACCTTTAGTCTAAAGTATATATTTAACTTTATCATTGCAGTATGGGGTACTGTATGGACAAGTGAGGTCACCTACTGTATTCAAGGACCATTAGATTTGAAAACTATTTAGAAAACATTAACTTAGTAACTGTTTTGTAACCTAGATAAGAAGGTCTTGAATTTCTAATTCCCAGTACTGGGCAACTGGATTGCTGACGTACAGATTTGTGGATATTTTCTGCCTATTTTTCTCTTTTCATTCTATTAGGTTCAGTGCCAGTAAAGTATGTCTTTGTAACGATGTAATTGCAATAGCACAATCAAAGCAAAATTCTGGACTCAAGCTCTTGTAAGGCTAGAATCAAGGATTTTTTAAAATATATATTTAATGTAATATTGCAGTTTGTTGACTATCTCCCCAAAACACATATTTAAAGGGAAACTAAAGGCAGAAATAATATTAATATATTATAAAATATACTTGGCACTAGCTGGGAAGTCCTAACTGTCATGGGGAATGGAGCAGCTGTTCTGAAGAATGAAGGCAGTTTCATAGCGATAGGTACAGCAATGAAGCTGCGCTCTGGCTCCCCCTCCTGACCGGCATAGGCTGTGCAGAGCAGCGTCAACATCATCATGCCTGTTCCAGACATGCGCAGTGATGATTTTGCCGCTCAGAGTTCACCCAATGCATCATCACTGCGCATGTCTGGAGCAGGCATGATGATGTTGACACTGCTCTGCACGTCCGATAACCGTGGGGAGCCAGAGCGCAGCTTAATTGCTGTACATATAGCTGTGAAACTGCTTTCATTCTTCAGAACAGCTGCTCCATTCCTCATGACAGTTAGGACTTCCCAGCTAGTGCCAGGTATATTTTATAATATATTTATATAATTTCTGCCTTTAGTTCACTTTTAAGTATTGAAGGATACAGTTGCCAATAAATGCTAATTGTTAGTCAGCTGTAGTACAGATTTTCACAGAGATTGCTTGGAGACAGATTTTATTTTTCCCATCATCATAACCCGTGTAAAGTCACTCGTATGTTTCATATCTCTGACGTGTCACAACTTTAAAAGCCCTGTTGTTTCAACTTGGGCCCCAATGAGTTACTAAATGAAAGCCCTTTGCTACTTCTAAGAAAGTATCCAGTTTGCAGTGCTGTAATCCAGTTCTTGTGAATATTTAAACCTACATGCCCTGAATCATGCCCTCTAGTTGTGAAATGCTATTTTTAAATAATAACTAAAACCACCAGCGCAGACCATATCATTCAGAAGTGCTCAATGCTAAGAGCTACTGTTTTTTTTTCCAGGATAATTGCATCTTACAGTATCTCAGCATGAATGTAATTATATTGCAATATCCCTAATGTGGCTGCCATCTTGGATTTCCCAACGACTGGCTTACAGCATTGCGCATGAGCCAGCCCTGCATTTTACTTCTGACAAGTGAAAACATATCAATGGGTTCAAATGCACATGTGCAAGTGGTATAATTAGGTCTTGTTGAACCAGCAACCTATTTGGCTTGTTGGAACACTAGACAAAATCCTGATGGATCGTGATCATTGCTATTACGACAGCTGCGCTCTATCTTACAATTTGTAGCACTCTTTCTAATTCTGGAAATTTTGAGGACTTTGAGGAGCAAGAGCCCCACTGGAAATTATGGGGATCATCACAAACTGAGAAATAACTCATAAGCTCACAAGTAATTAGGCAGCTACCCCAACCAGTTTTCAGAGTTGAGTTCCCCTCCCCACATTTGGACCCCTTGTCCCCTTAAGGAGCTATAATCCTGTACGCTTACTTGCCCAACAATGCCTTGTTTTTAATAGAAAAGTAACAAATTTGATGAGTATTGCCTATGAATCACACTGGAGTGCTTGTTCATTTCCCACACAACACTTTCAGTGTCAGGTGCAAACTACAAGTGGAAAGCTGCTATCTTAAAGGGCCACTAACACCAGAATGTTCTCTGTTGCTTTTATCACTGCAGCCAACTTTTAAGGAAAGGTCTTTGAAAAGGAATTAGCTAATGTTCCATAAAAACAACCAGACAAACTTGTTTACACGACAGACAAAACAAGCCTTCAACCATAAAAGAAACACAAAGTGATGCAAATCGGGAATTTAAATTCAAAGATAACCTTTAACGATGCAGGAATAATTGTCTTTTCAATCTAAATTGGATTTTTTCTTTTAATTTTTTTTTTTGGTATTATTGATTCTTTAAGTCTCAGTAACAGATTCAGTTACAATAAAAGTAACTAAAGCTCTCTGAATTCTTAGTTTTGTTTGTGCTGCTAATCTAGGACTTGTCTTTTCTCATGCCCCCATATGTTCTTATAATAATTAATGAACAGTGCATTTTAAAGCTGCCTTGAGGGGAAAGTGACATTCATAATAACCTGACCACTGAAGACTGGTTTTGTTTTCCATAATGAATGCGCAAACTCCGCTGAAACTGTGATGTCATGATTAATATACTTAACTAGTAATACCTGTAACTAGTTGTCCGGTTTGCAGCTGCACCTCAGTCATTTTCCCACACAACACCACACATCCAAATTTTCTTTGCCTGTCAGCAAAAAAAAAAATCAGCTTTGAATGAATTATTCATTCATACTTCCCAAAATCCATGAACGTACAATCTCTGCTCCATGCTTGACACCTCATTTACTATGGTGGCATTTCTCAGGTTTACACTGCCAGCACAGACCCTTCTGGATTGACATTTGCTGCTGCTGTAAAGAAATAATATTAAAATATTAGGTTTAACAACAGGGCTATACCAGTGACCCCCTGCACAATCCCCAGATTAAAGATCGCCCAGGAATCCTGCATTCCACATAAAGTGGGCAGTATGCTGGTGATGTCACTAATTAAATCACCGTACACAGCTCAGAAGAAAGCAGGCTTGCCCATTTGAAGCTTGGGAAGTATGGATTACATCTATTTTCTGATTTGCTGAGGTCAGTGACCTCATCAACCAAACAAACGACAAAATAAAAAGGCAAAACAATTTTTAAAGCCCATTGCTTATTTTTTTTTTCAAAAATGCCGTAACCTACAATATACTTAAACATCCCTTTTAACCATCAGCTGTGTAATTTCAAAAAAACTATTTAAAAAATGCTCTTTCGTTCCTTTGCAACAAAGCCTTTAGCTAAGGAAATTGCTGGCTCCGAAATTATCCAGTTCAGCTTTCTGTACAACCCCATTTATATCCATACTCCGTAAACAAAGAAGAGCGGAAGAGTCTGAAGGAGAAAGATGCAGAGAAGGTAGCAAGAGTTCAAAATATAAAAATATAAAAATCCTTTGTCCTCTGTGTAATAGATGCTGTAATACATCACTGAACAATGGAATTAAATACAGACTCCAGCTGGTAAAAAATAAACAAATGCTTTGGGTCAGGAGGGTATTTTATCCGTTGGACTAAGTACATTTTTCTCCATGGAGAGAAAATTGCAAATAACAAGCAAGTAAATTAACTCCTTTGTAATTTAACTAAAAGGGAATGTGCTGAGCAAAACAGAAGTGGAGACAGAAAAAAAAATTGTTCAGGTTTAAAAATATTCCAGGTAATGTCTCTAATTGCAAATAAACACCGTAAAAAAGCAAATGTTAAAAGGATTTGCTTGCAATGTGTCATTTAAAGGAACAATAATATCAGAGGGTTTTTTCTTCTTAGAACATATAGGCGTTATTCAGACTACTGTGTTTCTTGTGTGTCAATAGGACTGACTTAGTAGATCATACAGCTTGTACGTATGAAAATTACATTGTTCTGTATAGCACTCAAATTCACGTTATAAGATAAGCGCACCAAGATGGGAAACTGTTCACAGAGGTCTAGTAACCCAAACCAGCCAATCAAAGGTTGGGTTTTTATAATGTAACTGTAGCCCCATCCCAGCAAATGCTGTATCAGGGGCGTGACAATAGGGTATTGCCCAGGGTTCCCCATCTGCTCTGCTGCAACCGTTGCCATCAAAAAATATTAGCATGATTTCAATTTGTTGTCCAAAAAGCTCACATTACTATTCACCCCTATGGAGATGCATTGTAAATACACTGGAATTCAATTTTGACTGAACTCACATTTAAAACTGCAATGAAATTCCGTCACTCACTTTATGTAATTTCACATTTTTAAGGAAGAAATGTAATGTCATTACAAAATGGCACACGAACACATGGAGCTAGACTCAAGAAAGATTCCGAGGCAGGCAAGTTATCTGTTTGGTAACCTTGGTGTATTTCTAGAGACTCCCAGCCAAAAGAGTCCCCATTAATGGTCTTTGGCTTTGTATTTGTTTCAGTGGGGTTCCATTTTTTTACTGTCCGCTTTAATTAATAATAATAATATAATTCCTGACCACTAATACAATAATAGAACTTAAGGCGTTATTTTTCCAGCCAAGTTTGTGAGGATTCCTGCTGAGCTTGATCAAATAAAAATCCTGGGAATTGTTTTCCAAGCAAAGTTGAGACATCTTTACTTTTAATAGGGACAGCTATACACCAAAGGGTTTTAAACATTTTTGTTGGAAGAATATTAAATATTCAAAACAAATATTATTTATTATTCATTACAAAAAATGGGGGGAAAAAAACTGCGCAAGAATGTAAAAGTATTTTGAATGTGCCTAAGGGGAATTGGACAAATACCCTGGGAAGTACAGTCAGGTGAAAAGATGCTGAGACTGCCGAGACAAGGGGGTAAAATAAAATCCTTTATAAGATGGTAAACAAGGCAGTTTGTCCTGGTGGTAGGTCCCCATGATGACAAGACCCCTTGCACTAGCCACCAAATACATACCTTCATGCCTCTGTTTACCACTCAAAAATGTATCCTTTTGAGGTTTTTAGCAACGAACCACCTGCGCCCCATTAATCAAACATTGTGAAGATAATGGAAATGAGCTTGATATGTTTTGTCACCATGGGAACCAATTGCAACAGCAAAACTCTTTATAATGTATTACTGCTACATTGGTATTTACAGAGTATGTAGAAGGAAAGTGCAACTGTATTATCAGTGGAAATAACAGTGCATTGTTGGTAAGTGTTTCTATTAAAATCTGGCTGTCTGTCAGCATGCAGCCAGAGCTTCCTGATTTACACCTGGCGCATCTCTGATGTGGCGACAGGATATTTCAGTGACTCGTTTTTGTTCAAGCTCCATTCCCTTTTAATGTCTCCATGCTTTAGTGCCATTTGTTACAGCTTGGTATTCTAGCTCCATTGTGTGTTACAATTAACAGTTCCTGCATTCCAGGTCTTTTGTACTCCTGTTGTTCCAGTTCCTTAGTGATTATGATCTTGGCTGTGGGGCTGCAATTCCAATGTTGCTGCCATTTCGGTCTCCTGTGCCTAGTGACAAAACCACACAGTCACATGCACTGGTGCAGGATCAGCACTGTGACCCCTTGAAGTGCTGTCCAGAGCTGGGGTTAGGGCTTCAGAGGGGTTGCAGCAGTCTTGTAGATTGGCCAAGCCCCCTAAGGAATCTGCAGCCCTTAATGTTACTCCCTTGCTCCTGTCCCATATAGTGTTACGGTACTTCAGCTCCTATATTCTGCTATATTATGGTCCAGCTGCCGCTAGCAAATTGTATACCCCCTTGTGATATTTAAGGGAGAGGACTTGAAACTCCTTAGGCTTCACCTCTGGGATTATTGAACCTCTTTGTGGTAAGAGGTTGACATCTATATATCCCTTGTGACTTTACCTTTCCAGCCATCAAAGTTGACTTCAGAATATGTAAAATAAATATTGAAAATAATGAGCATATATTGCCCCATCTAATGCAATTCTTTGGTTATCCATTTGTCATTGTTAGATTTTCTTTCAGTATATAGTAGTTAGAAATTCCGATAATTTTTAAATTACAGCGTCTTCTCTCTACGTGTTCCCAATTCAACAGGTCAATTTGGAATTCTAATTCTGGAATATGAATCAATGGATTGAGGATGTTGAGTAACCAATCAGAATTCTGCAGGTGTGCAACCTCACACAACTGCTGAGAATTTGCAGCATTCTCAATCCCAGGATTGAAATCAGTGGCACAAGATTTTGCACTGAGGAAGTAGGACAGAGGGGAGAACCTTCACCAAGAAAGTGACCCTATATTTACTGTTTTGTTATCTAGAGTAAAACACAGGGGCAATATTTCCAGAGGTCAAGTAGCCCATATTAACTAATCAGCTGTAGGTATTCACTTGTACAAGGTAGTTGGAAGTATGAAAGCCATCTTCTGATTGGCTGCTATGGTTACTAGATCTCTGTAAACAATTGCCCCTTTTGATGAATTTCCCTTAGTAAGTGTAGGCTACAGTACTATTTCAGTACTATTTACTCTCCTTTCTTAGGCTGGGGTCACACTAGCTGATTTTCAGCTGAGTTTTTTTTTTTATTAGGCTCATTATTGTCTACGGTGTAAAACACAATAGCCTGTGTGTATTATCCCACAAGAAGCAATGGAGACTGTTTTTCAACTCAGCTGAAAATCGCTAGTGTGAACTTGGCCTTAGCCAACATAAAATGGGTGAGAGTGAAAGGAGAGGAAATGAGCACCCAGACGGGTGCTATCCCATAGACGCCACTAAATATTCAGCATGGGGTTCATGTTGTCTAACGTGTAAGACTCCCGTGAGGAAAACTGTCACGCTAAATGCTTCACACTCAGCAGACCTGAATCTATGTTAAAGCGACATAATTGTCAGTATAAAAAAATGTTACTTTGCAAACAATATTGCAATGCATAACTATGTCATAAGATGTATAGTGCATAGATGTGTGAAATGTGCATGAATCCAAGAAATGCGTGTAAACATATTACATAGGTGGGATAACACCCTAGCTGGATTGTTACTTTCTACTTTATGTAACAGCCAAATGTTGGAGGTGTAACATCTCAAAGTCGAATTTATTACAAATCTACACTGCTTTTATATTTTTCCAAACAAAACCTTTTCTTTATAAATAATGTTTTTTTTTTTATATTTTGGATAATGTATAGCCTATATTGAGTGTGGTTGTCCATCACATGACCTATGATTTGGGGTATAGACCATCTTGGTCATAGGGTCTCCATCTCAACCCTTTTTCCATTTCTGCAGCTAGGGAACCATACAAGGTTAATTAGCTGACTTATTGTAGGGTGTTATATCAATAGAACCAGCTCATGAACTCATATCTGAGATTGTGTTCCAAGAACACTAAGGTGCCATTAATCGTTTAACCCCAAAATCACAAAATGTTTAAATACCCCACAAAACGCATGAGTGATTCTCCCATTTGTTTACCTCAGGAAGCACTGGCAACTGCATCCACTTCTTGCCTCAAGTGATCACAGCATTAAGGGGGTAATTCAGCAATGTGCGAAGTGTGCTGTGGATCCCTCGCATCACTTCGCACATGCTGTTATATGCTCGCTGATGTCCTGCACGCGGACATCAGCGAACGCTTTAAAGGGATTCCAGTCTCAGCGAGGTGACTCGAGTGGTTCGCCGAGACTGGAATCCCTTTAAAGCGCTCGCTGATGTCCGCATGCAGGACATCAGCGAGCATATAACAGCATGTACGAAGTGATGCGAGGGATCCGCAGCTCACTTCGCACATTGCTGAATTACCCCCTAAATGTGCCCATTGAATTTTTTTTTTATAGTAAAACAAATGGAGTGAGAAGTGGATGCAGTCACAGTATTTATACATTTTGTTGTATAACAATAAAGAATCATTGATCTGTCTTTCAGTTTTAGATAGAGCTAAAAATGGTCCAGCTGTCTTCAGAGTCCGTGCATTTGTGAAACATTTTCCACAATATTACAGACATTTTCAACAGAAAGATTGTTGTAAAGCATAGGACAAAGAAAACAAGGTGGGAAAAAAGTATAAAACAACCAGCAACAAACCAGTTAGAATAGTAAAAAGGCCAATTAACCTGTAACAGAACAGTAGAAATTCCATACAGGAAATTCCTGTGTGTGGGGTTTATCAGGACCCCACTTCTTCCCCTGTTTTCTAGTGATGTCGGTGAGGGGGGTGTAAAGGTTGGGGTTACCAAGTCAAGGGGGAAGATTTGTACTGTAAACTTGGTGCATGTTCAGCAGTATTATATAGAGCAGTGTTTCCCAAAGTTGTTTTTTTTGTGGCCTGGTTATTTTTGTGCTTATCCTTCGTGA
>WMED01011252.1:0-15354 GCA_019650415.1 Pipa parva | reverse complement strand
TGGTGCAGTCGCCCGAACTGTTCGCACTACTTCGGACAATGGTGAATTCCCCCCTATATTATGAAGCAGCAATTCAGTACTATTGAGCTGTAGTGCTATCTTATAGAACTGCTGATGCTAGTATCTCATGGCTGCCATTTTGGATCCTCATTAATATGCTAATGAATCCTGACTCCATATCACAAATATTGTTTGACTGGCTGTGGAATGTCACATGGTCCATTAAACTGTGACTATCAATGATATTTACACTCAGTGCTGGTTTTCACACTTGCATAGAAGCCAGTGCCCTGGACACCAATTTTCTCAGCAAGGGGTGGAGGTGAATTGCTAGAATACATGCATAATGCATGCAGAAGAAGCAAAAATAATTTAGTGGCTTTGAAAGAAAAGATTGTGGTTTTATTAAGTTGCTGGCATGTAAGCTAAATGAACATATGGTATTTATCAGGTGACTTTTGTTATTCTTTAATATGCATAGAGTACATATTTATGCTGAGTTTATACTTGTAATTAACTTAGTTTATAATAGTTGCATATTTCATCATCTTTATTATGCTGTAACACTTCCATTTTACAGTTTATCATCAACTGTTAAGAATGTTCAGTGCACCTGCAGCATAATAAAGATGATGTAATATGCAACTATTATAAACTAAGTTTAATTATTATTAATTAAGTTTTATTAAAACCAGGAGAAATGTATTACTTTCTTAGTGATTTTGCAATGTAATTAAGAACCTACAAGTATCAAAGTTAACCTTACTGTTCATATGTATGTATGTATAATTTTATTTATAGAGCACCACAAACATATGCTGCGCTGTACACTTCGGATTAAAAATAAAATACAGACATGGGAAATTGCATTAAACAATACAGTATAAGATCACAAGGATACATCACTTTAAGTGATATGTTGAAGTTGACACAAGAGGCTGGAGATCCCTGCCCCATAGAGATTACAGTCCAAATGAATATATATATATAAATTATGAACCATGGGGGTTTAGTTTCCTTTAAAACTTATATTCTGGGGTAAAACTCTTTAGAGGTTACTATTCTTTGGGCGAAATTTATTAAAATCGTTACAATTACCGAAATCGCAATATCAAAGGATTTTTACCGATATTGCGATATCGATATTAACGATATCGCGATATCGAATTTTCTAGCGATATTATGGAATTCTGCCATTGAAATCAATGGTTCATTCGAATTTCGATATCGCGATATCGATGTTACCGATATCGATAAACTTCCGATATCTCAATATCGGTAATATCGATATTGCGATATCGGTAAAAATCATTTGATATCGCGATTATCAATTTTAATCATTTTCGCCCTTTGTGTTGTTTAGGAGAATTTGAATTCGCTCATTGGAGATTTTAAAGAGGTTTTTACTCATTTATTGTACAGACACAGCAACATCATGGAGTAAAATTAAAAGGCAAATGTAGGAAGAGCCAAAATGTATCCCTTTCTGTGAGCTGTTATTCCCTGTGGTACATTGGTGTGTCTGTTGTATTCCTGGTTTAATGGGAGTCATGGTTGTGCCAGAAATCATGTTATTCGGTGGATGATTTTTGTTATTTTTTTATTTTATTTTTTGAGTGGGCATCTATGAGCAATATTCAGTTAAACAATTTTATGTTTGCAACGTGCCTTTTCATATTTGTAAGTTATACGATACTATTTGATACATTAAATTCTTTTGTTCTTATACTTTCTATATTAAGGGTATAAAAATGAAGTCTATCCTCACTAAAATGTGACTTCTCTTTATTAAATACTTGTAAAACCCACATTTATATAGAAAAACTTATTCCTCACTTATATCAGAGTCAACATGTATTTCTTCCCCAGATAACTATAACTTTTCCTAAAAATACTTTTAATATTGCAGAAGTATCAGATCAGAATCCAAATACTGTTCAAGATAATTATGATGATGTACATGTACCAGAGTGGAAGAAACCACATACCCTACAGCAAGATAATTATGATGATGTACATGTACCAGAGCAGAAGAAACCACATACCCTACAGCAAGATAATTATGATGATGTATATGTACCAGAGCAGATGAAACCACATACCCTACAGCAAGATAATTATGATGATGTACATGTACCAGAGCAGAAGAAACCACATACCCTACAGCAAGATAATTATGATGATGCAGTAACAGGTCAGGAAGAACTACCCGTCCTTCAACAAGTTAATTATGATGATGCAGGAGTACCAGATCAGAAAGGAGCACTTATCCTTCAAGGAGATATTTATGATGATGCAGATGTACCAGATCCAGAAGAAACAGCTAATTATTATGATGTTGATATACCAGATCAGAAAACATCAGATACTGTTCAACAAGATAATCATGATGATCTAGAAGAACTGATTCAGGAATATACAAGTGCTCGGGGTAAGAAAAATTGCTCTGATGATTCAGTACCAGCCAGAAGATTCATGCAAGAGGGATTCCTGACCATTAGTTACTTTTTGGTTCGGGTCCTGCAAAGGATCTTCATGCCCTAAAAGTTGGTTGATAGTTTTTAACCCTCCTGTGTCTTCAGCAGCATCAACAACTGAAACTCTCAAGATGTTAGCTCAAAATAAAGGTGCCATACTAAATAATAATAATTTTTTCTTTGCTCCACCATTAGCCCCATAATAATCACCCATTTAAAAATACTTGGTAAGGTTTCCTTGTTTCTACTTTAATCCAAAACCTCAAAAATGAATACTTTTAGTAAGGGCTGAATAGGCTTTTCTAACAATGATATATTACTATAGGGATGTTCTGGCTAGTTAAAGGTCTGTCAATTCTAGTAAATGTTTTAGTCAAAAGATATTTCAGTTCATAAATTATTACTTTAGCCACATCGGATTTAAAAAGAGGAACAACCCAACTGCTTATATACACCAATGAATCTATGGTCAATAAATAGAATAGAACCAATGACATATGTATACATTAAGAGCACTCTATTTCATTTTAACTTGGGGAAAAAAATGTACTCTAGTTTGTTGCAGGAGATAATATCATCCTATTTTGGTTGGAGCCAAGTAAAAAAATAATTTTGCATTTAATAAAAAAAAACCAACATCTTATACTTTATTAAACTTGTCTTTAATACTACAGTATTTATATTTCTTCCTTGCATATTACAAATAAAATGTTTTGATTTCAGATTTGCTCCTTGAGCCAAGGAATTTAGAATATGGATTTGACATTAGTAAGGAAAACCTTCTGTCTTGCCCTCGGAGTAGAGCTGATGGAATCAATGCAGCCAACAGTAAATCAGGTTTGTGTTTATGTATACACATTTCAGCATAGGTAGATGTAATGTGTGACTGTTATTGCAGAAAGGAAAGGAGTCTGATTAATTCAGTTAGGCTAAGTAATTTATATTGCTTGTACTGTAGTTAAATCTAATCCAACCCAATGACACTTTACATTTATTCCTGCACAAATGAGTTTTATTAAGTGTGATGATTTTAAGAAGGTCCCAATTCCTTTCAGGTAGTGTTGTGTATCATTCTTAATATATTGGCCTGTTAGATCTGCCTTAGTTTACAACAGTTTGCACTGTAAACCTCATGTCTTCTAATGCACAAAAAGTGAATCAATCACAATCTCCGTCTTTACATTTCGAAAACAAGCACTAACATACAGTATATACATATGTAAGAGATTATTTCCCAGATCCACACTGGCCAAGTAAGTGCAAGGATAGGGTCAACCAATCTGTATTGTACCTAAGGAAAATTGTGTTCTATCATCCATTTCTGGAGACAACAAGGGAAATCTTTTAAACCACTACTAGATGGCTCTAGTGTGTCATAGGACATTTATGAGAGGTAACTCAGATGTCCCTTTGTAACTAGTAAATAGTCCCTTTAAATTTTTTATTCATTTACAGATTGAATATTTACTGTTACATTGTTATAATTTTGCTGTTTGTAATACTTTTGCACTAACTTTTCTTTTATATAAAAGAAATCTGGGCTCCAGTGTTTATTGAAGGTCAAACCAGCAGATATGTATGAATGCACAGGTCTGTGCCACCAATCAGGAAACAGTGAAGTTATAATTAGCCACGAGGAGGTTTAAAATATTCTAATCACAAACCACAGCACTACTAAAGTTATGTCATTATGATGTAGAACATCACTTTTTTATTGTTTAAGAAACAATATAATTTACAAACTGCTAAAAAATGTGCAGAATACAGACATTTCTGTTTATTTTGCAGAAGAAATTATGCCTCTCTCGGCCAACAGTGATTATGGAGATGTTGGAATGCTCTGATAATGGAAAGATCCTCCAGAGTTCACAAATACTAAAGTCTTCTTCATTTGCTTTTGTGGTATTACATCCAAACTTAATGGGAATGGATAAAATGTTTACTATTATTTTTTTTTTTAATTTGCAAAATACGTTTCAATTACTCTTAAGAAGAATGACTAACAATGCAAAAGAAACATGGTGTGGACAGGAAAAAAAATCTAAACTGTGCCGGGAAAATATAGAATAAATGTAAATCTTTAACAAGAAACAACCACAGCAAACATTTGATCATCTGAGTTATTGTAAATTCTCCAGCTGAAATGTAATTTTATCAGAATTCTGATTTCAAATTGTAGTTGCTACAGTAATTTTCTGCTAGAAATATTTGATTGTCACTTATGTTTGCAAAAATGTGCTCACTATATTACTTGTACTTTAATAGACCAACAGGGAGGGAGTATTATTGAGCTACCATTAATAGACACTGCTTTGTACAGTGGTGCCTTGAGATACGAACTTAATCCGTTCCGTGAGCGGATTTGTATCTCGAAAAGTTTGTACGTCGAGTCAATTATTCCCATAAGAATTAATGGAAAAGCCATTATATATGTTAATAAACCCCTCAAATCATTAAAAAATAAACAAGTATACAGTACAATGTTATACACTTTACATTAAACAACCTGAAAAGAAAGGAGATTAATGTTGTTAATGTTATAAAATTGGTCACATACCTTGAAGACGCGACGATCTGGAAGAGTCACGCACTTGCTGGCAGATGAGAGGAGGGAGGCGGGTCGTATAAATGGGTCGCGTAAAAAATGAGAGAAAATCAGTCAGTCACGCTTCCGGGTCTCATGGGGAAACTCGCCTATTAAGGTCAGTAGCATTTACGTGCCGCCGACCCGGTAACTTTCTGGTTCGGTCATCGAGGCAAGTTCGTATATCGAGTCAATATTTATCGAACCTTCCGGTTCGCATCTCGAAAAGTTCGTAAGTATAGGCGTTCGTATCTCGAGGTACCACTGTATTTTGAATTTTGAATGTGCGTTACCAGCTGCCATTCATTACTGGCACATGCCCATCACATATCCTTTTTAATGATTAGTAATGCTTGCAGCAGCACATATCTGTTTCTGGCTGCCACTTATTACACCTGCACAGTAGGACTAGTGATCCAGCTCTTATGGCTTCTACCCTTCTGTTGACATTAACTATGTGTGATAGAGTTCACACACTGTTGGCAAGGAAAGTGGCCAATGGAGATGGTCCAGTTGTCCCATTATAAGTGCAGTCAGAGGCAAAAAGGGACAGACCATGCTGCTGAAAAGATTAGTTACAAAAAAAAAAATCACTGACCCTGATGGGCCAGTCTAACCCTGATGGGCCAGTCTAACCCTATATTCCTGTTCACTGAAGCAGAGGAGCAGATTGCAGAATTAAGACTAATATGCGCTGGAATTTAAACAGTAATAGAAGCTTTAAAAATAGCCACTGTGCTACAATGATTGATGAAACTCGTACAACAGAATGATAAAAAGGTATTTCTTTCAGTATATAAAACAAATGAACTCACGTTTCAACATTAGTCAGTTGTTACAAATAGTTTAGTCCAGTTCAACTTGACTAATTCAAGTAAAGATTCAACATATTTAGAGACAACGAATGAGCACAAAGCTTGGCCTAACATGATATAGCCATCAATAGTTAGCTCACTTTTAGCAGATGTTACTCTATGGGGGTTATTGACTAAAGTTTGAATTGTCGCATAAAGGTGTGAATTTGCCAGCTAACAATGGTCGCACACTACTTAACAGACAGCTACTGTCACAGTTGTGACTTCGTTATGGGAATATTGTCACGGTTCCGACTTTGCTATTGTCACATTATCGGATTTGCTATGGGAATCCACTGTTTGAGAATTCAAAAGTCGAATTCTCATTTTAGTCAATAACCCCCTATATCTTGCCTTGCATGCTATTGATAAATAAGAAGAACACAAGCACAAAAATACAAGGGAACATGTTTTGAATCTGCAAGCTACAGTAGATGTGTAGGGACATCTGCTGTAGGAAGACAGCATGTCTTCTGTTATTGTTAGATTTGCTATGAAAGCTTAAATGCAATGCACCAATTTGACTTAGCTTGAAATACACAACACAGATTACATCTCTGGTTTTTGCTCCACCCACCTCCATAGCCCTGGACTCTGGTAACATCATACACTATTCTAGCTGGTAATAACTTTTATTAACTTATATTCTACAGAGCAGGTTATAACCATGTTGAAATGTTACAAAAACAGCACAAGGGATGAAAGATAAAATTATATTCTGTATGTAATACCTAGATAATGATCTAAAAAAATTATTTGGGGATAAACAAAGATTAAACATCAAGAAATAGTTTTTGACTTTTCATCCCCTTGAAGAGATCATATGAATGAAGTTGCCTTATTGTTGATTATGTTTGTTAATTGCTTAGCTTCTGTAAAGCCTCTTTGTCTAACTCTTAACATGTTATTAATCCTATGCATTAAAGTTTTGTAATAAAAAGTCTTTTAGTGTTGAAACTAGGCCTAAACAGTATGATATAACATTTAGGTAGAAATATACAGCACAAGAGCCCTCCCGTAGAGGCTAAAATGGTGAAAATTTCAACTGTTGCCATGTTTTTCCCATATGTACATAGATGAGTTGGGATAAAGGTAGCCCAAACACTGCAGAATATGAGCATGCTAAAGGTAATTAGAGTAGCCTCATTGAAACTGTCTGGAAATTTCCGTGCCATAAAGGCAACAATAAAACTACACATAGCTAACATCCCAATGTAAGAAAATGACAAATAGAAAGCAAATATGGACCCTTCGTTACAATGTAAAATTATTTTTCCGGGTATAGATTTGTAATCAGAGGCTATGAATGGAGGGGAAGTTGTCAGCCAAACAGTGCCTATTATAAATTCACCAAAAGAACAAAGAACAACAATCCAGATGGACGTCCTTGGCCCTATCCACGGCTTCCATATAGTTCTGGGCTTGGTTGCTTTAAAAGCAATAATAACAGTCACAGTCTTTCCCAAAACACACGAGACACTAACAGTAAAGGTGAAATGAAATGTGACTTGTCTCAAAAGGCAGGTCACCTTCAGAGGGTGTCCCATAAACAACAAAGAGCAGAGAAATGACAGAAGGAGAGAAACCAGAAGGACATAGCTCAGTTTGAGGTTATTGGCTTTCACAATGGTTTTACTCTTGTTTCTCACAAAGACCCATAAGACAAAAACAGTCACAATGCAGAAAGTTACTGTGAAGCTCATCAGAGTGATGCCAAGGCCTTCTCCAAATGATAGAAAATCCACAGTCCTTTTAATACATTTAGTTTTTGAGGGATTAGACCATTCATCTTCTGGGCAAATCACACATTTTTCCATATCTTGTAACAGAGAACAACAGATTATTTTTTTTTAAACTGCATGCTATGTTAAAGTTAAGTCAACCTTCTCAATACTGTTAGTTATTAGCGTTCAGACCTTTCTGAACATTTTCAGTGGAATTTATTAATAGGGTCAATCATTTACTGAGGTTTAGCAACCATAAATCAGTTATCATTCACTCGTATACTGGCGAAATTTAATAAGCTCGAAAAGCCCGCTTTCAGTCTTTCTGAGTTTATCGCGCAAAATCTTGCATTGTTCTTGTGAGATCACCACATGTGGTTTGATTTTTGGATCTCTATTTTTTTGAATTTTCTGAAGGAAAGGTAGCTACACTTTACATTAGTAGTATGGCTACTTTTTTATTGAAAAATCGAGAAAAAGTGAGATCGAAAAATCAACTTGCGGTCTTTCTGAGTTTAATACATTTCGCCCAAAATTGACAATATGTTTACAGAGAATTGTCTAATCTTTCATATTTTTATTATTGATTCATTTGTAAAGTTTTGCTTTCAGTTACTTTGCTTTATATTTTTATGATATTGCAATATTTTATTGAGAAAACTCCCCTTCCCCACAAACAAACCACCATTATCTAATGATAATAAAAATAAAATATCAATTGCATTATATAGATAATCTAACAATAATACACAGTGTATTTTGATGAATCTGATTATGTGTCCCCAAAAAATCTTTTAGGTGTTATTTTGCTTGCAAGGCATTAAGGAGGTTATTCACTAAGTGAATTAAGGACTATTATAATGTAGCAACCCGAAATGATGCAAATATGTTTCTACAGTCAAATTTGGACTTTAATGAATAGACATTTAACTTTTTTACTACTCCTGCATCACATTACACTTTATTCAGTAAAATCTGAATTGTTGCGTATAGGTGTAAATTCGCCAGCTAAAGACAGTCTCAATAGACTACTACTGGTGCAGTAGCATCTTTAAAATAAGAATATTGTTGCAGTCATGACTTTACTATGGAAAATTGTCACAGTAGCAACTTTAAAAATTGTCGGGGTTGTTACTTTGCAATGGGGAAATTGTTGCGGTCATGGATTTACAATGGGAGTCCGCTGATTGAGAATTTGACAGTCGAATTTGCACGTGAATAACCCCCTTAAGTCTCCTTGCATTTTTATATTGTGACAATTGTGGAGGGATTTTATTATAAATACTGAAATAAAAAAAGGAACATACTGTACACCTTTCTGTACCTTAGTATAAAGTGACACTTAGTGGTTCTACCATTCATTTCATCATAAAATGAAAAATATTATGTAAACAACAAGCATATCGTATTTTTGTGAGGCTGTATTTGCTACCCATGGCTTATTCTTACTGCAGTTCAGAAAAAACAAGTCTTAGTACTAGGTGAAATTTATTAAACTCGGAAAAGTTGTTTGCGCTTTTCTGAGTTTAATAACTCGGGAGAAGGCTTTGAAGTTTCTCGCAGTAAGTATCACAAGATTTGCCTTGTGCAACCAACTTGCCCTGACAACATATTTTTTATTGAATATATCTATGGATAGGGTAGCTATACTGTATGGATACCCTTTCCATAGATATATTTAATAAAAAAAAAAAGTTTCTTGCAACAAGTATTGCTGGAGGCAAATCTCACGATACTTACCACGAGAAACTTCAAAGCCTTCTCCCCAATTAAACTCAGAAAAGCCAAAACAGCTATTCCGAGTTTAATAAATTTCGAAACTTTGCAACAAGTACAATCATAGAGAAGAGATTGAGGGTAATGGAGAAGTGAAATAAGTTGATAAATGATACCAAATAAATTATTCAAATAACTGCGGGCTTATTCATCAAAGTGAGAATTCAACTGTCGAAGTGAATTCTCATCACTTCGGGTTGCTATGATTCTCTACTCCTTATTCATTAAACAGAGAATTCCTATAGCAAAATATGAATGCATCAGTAGCAGTCTCTTGTGCAGTGTGGTGTAGACAGATGGAGAGTAAGAGCCCTGCCACCAGACCCCTAATTCGCCACTTCAATCTGGCGAAGTTAAATAGCGAATGCGACACAATGTGCCTTGTTGAATTCACTACTGCAACATACTTTGACACTTGATGAATAGTTGAATTACCAGTGCATGCACACGTAAAGTGCTCCGTAAGTCTGCAACTGTCGTAAGCTGTCAAATTAGTCTCAAATTTGCCACATTTCATAGTTTAATTAATACCCAAATATAGGGAAGTGACGAATAAATATTCACAACTTTACACAACAATTTGGCTTTTCATGAATAATCCTCTAAAATTGCACTGAAAAGATATTTTACTGACAGTTTACAGGGCTTGTACCATATACAGGCATGTAACTATAAATGGATTAAGATAAAATAACATACTGTAAATATAAGACAACTCACACACCTGTCAAGTTGGTAATTTTTCCTTCAGTACAGGGGACACAGAGAAAGCAGCAGTGAGGTTTCCCTTCCTGAACTGTTTTCCAATATCCAAGATTACATATCTCACTACACACAGAACGGGGTATCTGGAAAGGTATGGCACAGTTACAAGGGTTGCAATACACTACACATTACTAATTTAGTGCAAGTATAATTGCTCTACTGCATTCACCAACAGAATCCTGTGATTAAAGACTTTTATTGACTAACTTAAAGGTTTCCAAACCTGATCTCAGACTTCACCAGCAGATCATGGTTTATGGATATGTTTACAGCAGCAGAGATAAATCTCTCAGAATCCCCCATCATTTTTATGAACCCTCTATGCTACTGACCAGGGGACAAGTTTGAGAACAGTTCTAACATTCACAGATCAATGCTGATGGCTGACTAGTTCCCACTGAGATGCAGAGCAGGCCCCACTTTTCCTGAAATATTGTGAATGTGATTTTTTTTTTATGTTCATTTATTCATTAAATGTTAGGATGAAAAAAGTGAAATACTATTAAAACGACACCACTCCCCATTAATATTTTCCAATATATAAATTGCCTCTCGTGGACATGCCTTTCTTATTAAATCTCCATGATATTGGCTGCCTAACTAGTGGCCTGATTGCCAATAATCTTGCATTTCTACTCTGTTTCTTTTGTCTATAAAGGATATAACATTATGTGCATTACTCAAATACCTCCAACAACTTACTTTTATCATATTATGAAGAATGTCTTGTCCAGTAATTGACAAATAGGTCCATTTTTTTTGTGACTGCACAGTCATTTACCCAAAATCCTAAAAACATGAGTTGCTAGGGGTAACTGTGGACTTAAAAGGGAACTATAGTCAGATTATATCTTTACATATACATGTGCAGTACTATACCTTAGTGAGAAGAGTTTCTCCCCAGTAGATGTTTCATGGGATGAAGAATGATTGAGTAGGCAGCGCTGATAAACTTCCGCACCAGGAAATGTGTGTGTGACATGTACTGGTCAGTTTTCCATGAAAAGGTACCCTCCCCCAGATATTTTTGCCCTACTTGCTACTTAGCACATGTGCACAAGTCAGCTTTCCCTCTGTAATCTCCTGCATTCCAAATGTAAACAATGAAGCTAAAAGGTCAGCACACTGCTTAACCAATAGCAGTCAGGCAGCTTTTTCTTTTTGTGTTGCCTAACTTGAAAAGGGGAAAGAGGAGGGGGGACTGGGGAAGGAAAATGTCAGCTCTCTTTTGAACTAAACTGTGAAACAAATGGCAAGTATTATTTCTTCCCCAATCATTTTTTTAACTATTTGTGTCATCTTAATATTAGTATAAAGGAATTTTATATG
Source organism: Pipa parva (assembly GCA_019650415.1). Lineage (NCBI taxonomy): Eukaryota > Metazoa > Chordata > Amphibia > Anura > Pipidae > Pipa > Pipa parva. The sequence continues at coordinate 3,845 of WMED01011252.1, read as the reverse complement.
TATGTGTGCAGTTATATCAGCACTATAGTGCCCCCATTAAAGGAACAGTTTAGTCACCAACAGTTATTTCCCTGTCTATTTGGGACTGTTAAATAAAAGTTACATAAATGCTTTTTGAAGTATAAATTGTTTACTTATTTCCATCCTTTACAAGTTAGGGCCAGTTTGGTACTGAAGTTCCTTCCCTCTCTCAGCTACTTCCTCTTCAGCAGTTTAGTTTGGAATCTTACATTAAGGAATTGACTGATTGACTGACAGGCTTGATCATTTCAAATAACCAATCAAAAACTGTAAAATGTCATCCACCTTTTTTTTTTTTTAATCGTAATGGTGTAGTTAACCCAGCACAAGCAATTGTTAAAGAAAGAGCTAAAAGTTCAGCTTCTCTCTCTCATGCCCACTATCAAAGCGTTATTGCTACTGACAGGGTACACCATTAGCTGTAAGTATTGTAACTGCCCATGGTAACTCATTAACTACTAATTTTGACCATCCTGAGACACCGTTATGTTAGTGACAAAAGAAGACTGCATCCATCCAACTAGGATGAAATACACAGAAGTGCTGTGTACCACTACACAGGAGGCACAATTAATTACTTTTTTTCATATAAAAGACTGACTAAATTATATTAGTAAAAAAATGTATTATGCATTTAGAGTACACATTACTTTTTATTAATCAGGCTGGACTTTTTCTTTAAGTTCATTCATTCCTTAAATCTACCTTATAGAAATTAATATTACCTCTTTAAAATATGGACCCCACTCGATAGCCTCCTTATCAATCACAAGAGTTTGAGGAGAAAATGAAGAGATACTACCAACAGGGTTGTTGACAGCTGTTTCATTTGTAGTAATGAACCAATTCACCAAATCATACATCCTTGAAGGATTCACCTTGTCATAATATACCATTTCTCCAGTTGGCATTTTAAACTGGATGTTCTTGAGAACAAAGTTCAACTTCAGAAAAAAGCAAAATTCATTAGATAAGTCAGTTACAAAGATCTTTTATTAAAATAATAAAAGGCTAATGAAATATGTCAAATATATTACTAATAAAAGCAATTAAAAATTAAAATATTTCCATTTTAGGTTTCACAATGTATGTGTATATATATATATACACACACAGCGTGGCCTTATTGTATAGAAATCCATCTTTAATCCCTCTTTCACGCCTATTTTTTTTTTACAGTTTGAGATATATGTGCCACATCCCTGTACACTTGAATGCAGTCTCTGCTCCGCTCTAGAGGTCATCATAAAGTAAAGCCAATTCAGTATGGAATTTACCAACATTGTTTCAATCAACAGCCATAAATAACGAAAACTAGTTTTTCAACTGGCTATATTTTGTGACTCCTTACACTATTCACTGTAAATTCCTCTAGAGGGGAGGGATTTCCCCATCACCCTTTAAGCAGGCATTGTATATCTAGGTCCTAAAATGGTGCATGCCCTCCATAGCCTAAAACAATATCTACCCTACAACTGTTTTTCTGTTAGCTGGAGTTTATTTCTAAAGGAATTACACTAAAATTATAGCTGTGACACTTGGGCAACTTTCCACTGAGGAATTCTATTGATGGCCCAAGGCCCAAATCATCTTAGGCCAGGGTCACACACTAGCAATTTTGCACTTGCTGTCTTTCCAGTGATTTTCCTTTTGTCTGAAGAAAAGCTGCTCAAAAGAAATTATTTAAAATGCAGGTATACAGACACATTTGTGTGACATGCTGCAATAAAAATACAATAAAAAACTGCAGGCAGCATTTTAGCATGTTAAACACAGCATGCCATGCAAGCCTCTGAGATATTTCCAAGAAAATTTGGCAAAAAGTTGGCAGCTATAAAAATATTTTATATACAAAAGTACAAAATGTATAACAAATTGCAGATATGGAGAAAAAACTATATTAGTCATTACAGAGCCTGGATCAGTCTTGGAATATTTATCAAATAAACAATGTAACTATGTTTGTATGTTTAATTAATATTAACCTGCAGTCTGTTGGTGCTCAGCTGGTTCTTCAATGTACTCATTTTCTGCAAAGCATGTGCAATGGCATATACAGCAAAATAAATGCTGTAATTAATACGGTTTTTTCCATTGTGGCCTAAAAAGTCTTTCCATTTCTCCATCTCTGTGTGGAAAGTAGACTGAACTGACTTAAAATGTTTCTCCCATAATAATTTGAGAAATATATTATCAGGCATTGTATAAATGGTAGCAATTCTTAGGAACTCATCGAAGCCAGGAATGTTGCTTTGGTGCAACATTATTGACAAAGAGCCATTTAATACATTCAGAAAGTGTTTGAAAACATCTGTTTTTGTGAGAGTTGAAGACATTGAGGATACCCATACTTTCCTAGGAAAAGCTTGGTCACTAAAATGAGCCAGCAGATGGAAAAGATCAACCATATCACAAAACAAAAGGACAACATTTGCAGTTGAGGTTTTAATCGATTCAGCAGCTTGGACAATGCTACTATCTGCATATGGGTAGGAATGTTTTATAAACTCTAGATATTCAATACAAATTCCACTTTTTTCCATTTCCTTCTGGAGGTTATCCTTGGCCAGATGATGGATGTGATCTTTTGATACTATGATCCCCACCCATGTCCATCCAAAATGAATCAGCAAGTTAATTGCAGCTTTAAGTTTAAAGTATTCAGATGGCACAGTTCGATACAGGTAAGGAAAACGTACCTGCTCATCAGTAACTGGATCAAGTGAGCCATAACTTATCTGAAGACAATATAAGGCCTGTTATAATTTTGGGTAATATGAACACATTTAATTTTCATTGGATGTTATTATTTATAATAAACTCACTGGAATTTTAACTACAAACAATACATTTCTCAAATACGTTCATGCATAGAGTACAAATATTCTAGAAATTCTACATGATTTTTTTTCTTTAACATTTTTGTTTTTCAGCTTGCCAGATTTTCTGATCCCTGCCATTAATATGAGTTTATCGGAAGTCCAGTTACAAACAATGACCAGAATCTGCAAAAAAGTGCAAAAAGTACGGACACTATATAGTGCCATATCAAAAGTATAATAAACACTTTGTGATAAGTACCACCACCTAAAAGAAAGCTATCTGGCACCATTTTGTGTTTTACACCTTATTTTGGGTGTACTTTTAACTTCAAACATGCACTTTGTTTTTTTAGGTGGTAGTACTTATCACAAAGAGTTTATTATACTTTTGATGCGGCACCATATAGTGTCCATACTTTTTTGCGCTTTTTTGCAGATTCTGGTCATTTATGGTTGGATTTGAGAATATTCCTTTTTGAAGAAATTTTATTTTGAACTTTTATTGATCGTACACTTATTTTTTAGTGATTGTTTCTTAACTTTTTACATATTTTTAGCGCTGCACAGTTTTTTCTTTTTTGTCAGTTACAATGGCACTAAGACTGTTTGGCATAAGGTTACATTGAGCAATTTACTGCTGGACATATTTCCATTTTTTTCTACGTTGAACAGGTTTTCATTCACATAAATTTAATCATAAGTGGACTGTTTGAAACTTACAGGCAGTAAATCAGAGGTTAGGATAGTCCCCACATGGTTATAATAACACTGAATTGGGTCCATTGTAAGCATATTTTAACATTGAAAAAATTTCATAATTGAAAACCATCTAGTGTAGAAGAAACATCCATAAAGGAGATTTTTTTATATGTAAATAAATATTCTGCAAAGAAAATGATTAGCAAATGCATAGGTTTATTTACTGAAGTAAATGTTCTCTGAAACTATTTACAAGTGCTGGTCAACGAATTAGAATAATTTGAAATAGTGCAATCATGAAAT
>WMED01011251.1:0-15354 GCA_019650415.1 Pipa parva | reverse complement strand
AAGAATGGTAGGAGGGTGGGCAGGCAGGGGAGAGAGGGCAGACAGGCAGGGGAGGAATGTCAGGAGGGTGGGCAGGCAGGGGAGAGAGGGAAGACAGGCAGGGGAAGAATGGTAGGAGGGTGGGCAGGCAGGGGAGAGAGGGCAGACAGGCAGGGGAGGAATATTTTATTAAATATTTTAGCACACCATTTGGTACAGAAATTTTTTTATTTTCCTCCTTAAAATTCTAGGTGTGTCTTATGAAGTGAAAATACGGTATTTCTTTTACAAAAATGTTTTCTGCTAATACAAAAATAATGTATTGGTAAAATCAGACACATATTTCTACATGCTTCAGTTTTTACACCATGTATCTGAACTGATAAATTACTTGCTGCAGTGCTAATCTGTCATTAGTTCAGACACATGCTACATGGCTGTTTAAAAATGAATGCTGTCTGCAGCATGCATGTAAACAGACTACTAATCAGCACTGCAGCATGTGGATTTGATATGTGTAGGATTTAAAATGTATGACCTTGTCTTTCAGCCTACAAGGAGGATTCTGGCAACCACAGTTTTAAAAAACATCCCTTTCAAAAGGTTAACCTATAAAATGTTATTTGAAAAAAAGCTGCATGTATTTAGGCTGATCAGTCCCCGGATTCCCAAACATTAGTGTTATAGATGTAGATGTACAGTTTAAAATTGATAATGTTGATGGAATAACCATAAATCATCTGCATTAGACCACTGTGAACAGGCATCCCCTTTAACTAGAATCACTAATGCAAAATATAAAACTCCTTTCAAGATATTTATTTAATCTGTGTTCTGGTTAAAGGGGTGATTTGTTATAAGTTATTAGTTTGATCTGTCCCACTACCAATGGTGCCAAATCATCGCTTTAAATTTTGATGCTTCTAAAATACATATACTATGGTATATGGAGGTGGTTCTTAAGTACACTGCATTGGTTTATAGCAACCAGGTTGAATGTACCAGAATAGCTATGCAGCATTTGATCTGTATAGGTCAGGGTTGGCGAACCTTTTTGGCACAGAGTGCCAAAAAGGTGACGTCACCCACCAGCACGTCCCCCAAAGTGCCAGCTCTGGTGAATGATGTCATCACGCCTGCGTCGGAGGAGATCATCCCTGCGAGCGAGTGCTACTTCAGTGCAGGCCACGGATCCAGCCTGAAAACTGTCAGATCGGGTCCGCGGCCTGTACTGAAAGCAGGCTTGGCGACTTTTCATGTGCCAACAGAGAGGGCTCTGCGTGCCATAGGTTCGCCATCCCTGGTATAGGTTAAACTGACCTGTTCACACTTTAATCTGTTTGTTCCCAGCAAATTAAGTTGTTTTTTTTTTTTTAATTATGTCTCTAATAAAGGGGTAGTTCTGGTTACCCAACTTTACAGACTAAATGATTAATACAAAGTCCCAATTTAACTCACTGCTTGAAAACATAACTACTGTACTCTAACCATAACTGATTCATTGAAAGTGTAGGGCCTGCAAGCCTGAGCTTCTACATTATAAAGCACCTTAGGGCTGTAGTGCTATCTTACTACTGCTAATAAAATCTGATACTTCATCATACATATTATAAAAATCTAACGTTTTCTCCTGGTGTAGCAATACACCTTTAATTAGGTCGAAAATATCAACATTGCCAATATCTGACCTTTATTATTCTAACCTCGTTTTTTAATTGCTGAAAGGCACTTACCTGTTTGAGGGTGGTAAAACCCCATTATTATAAATGGAGATAGTTTAGAGTATTTTCTCCCCATTGAAAAGATCAGCGATATCAAAGGAAAAGCAGCTCCGCTGAAAGTAACGTAAAGTGTAGTGGTATTATCACATCGATATTTATTGACATTGATCTTTTTCAATATCGATAACTTTTATTCGGCACTAGTGAGGGAAATCGAAAAAGTAGCGAAAAGGAAAAAAAAATGGCAAAAACAGATTGAATTGCGGCAAATAGGTAGAAATGACATTTATACATTTCCCCCAGTGTTTTTCCATTAAAGTGCACCCATCACCTCAAAACTAATACTAATTTAGGTTGTACTAATTAAATAAACGTTTGGGAAATATAAATGTATTAAAAAATGTAGCTTTATACAGCATTTCTCTCTGTCATCTTCCCTGTCAACCTGACTTTTCTATCCTGGGTTGTGTTGGGCAAGGATAAATGATGACTGACATTATAGCTCCTCCAATCAGATCCCTGAAATCATGATCTAGCAAGAATCTGATTAGAGGAGCCATAATGTCAATCATCATTTAGCCCCACCGACTTGGGAAAGAAAAGGCAGACTGACGGGGAAAATGACAGAGAGAAACACTGTATAAAGGTACATTTTTTTTAAAATACATTTATATTTACAAAATCGTTTATTTCATTAGTACAACCTAAATTAGTATTAAGAGTTTTGAGGTGACAGGTGCACTTTAAACTGTGACTCTCAATGATGTCTGCAATCAGTGATGACTTGATAAAGAGCTTCTGTTGAAACATGTAGTGCTTATTAAAATTTGAAAGTATCCCCTGTTTAGGCATCTATTTTCTATATTATTGCTAAATTTGAGCATCTCGTAGCAGAGACGCAGAAGCCTGGGACATCTTATACTAGCTTTTCTTATATGTACTCACACATGGTCTGTAGAAGCTAGTGCCTAAGACAACAGTTTTCTCAGCAGGAATTGGAACTAAAGTGATACATAGGTTATCAGGATTTTGATAGGAGACTGTAGTTCTTTTTGAACTATGGGTACTAATAAAATACTCAATCTCCCAAAGTAGCATTTACTTAAATATATCCCTGCCTGCATCTTCATGAGCAAAATTGATATAGTTCTAGAAAGTCTGAGAAATAGACTGTATTTCCCAGAATACAATTGGTAGAAGCTATATGCTCTTAACAGTCTAAAAAGATGTCAGATTATATATCATGATAAAACAGGTACATTTTTTTCTGTTCACATAAGATGAACACAACCTATTGGCAATTTTCAGGGATATTTAGAATGGTGTAAAGACCCCACAGTTGTCACTATCTCTTTAAAGACAAATAAGGCCTGTGTTGGAAAGTAAAAAGGTAAAGGATTTCATCCAATACATAAAGATTCTGTTGAAACAGAAAAAATATTATGGAATTGATCCAACAATGGATGAAATCAACAACAGAGGAAACCTTATACACAGTATACTTATTTTTAAATTTCCCGGTCCATCTTATTTTTGTTCAGATTCATTATACATACGCTAATAGGGCGAAATTTAATAAACTCGAAAAGACGAAGGTCGGTCTTTTCGAGTTTATCCCGCAAATTTATCCGCCGAGTTCCTCGATTGGATTTTTCAATGAAGAGGTAGCCATACTTTACATTAGTAGTATGGCTACCTTTTCATCAAAAAATCCAACCGAGAAACTCGAGGGATAATCTTGCAGGATAATCTCAAAAAGACCAATCACAGTCTTTTCAAGTTTATTACTGTATATTTCGCCCTATCAATAATTTACACCTTAAACCAAATCCAAGCTGATCAATACAAAACTCTTCCATTTACATTTTTCAATATAAAAATATTCTAAAGTTAAATTGATACTAAATTTACCTTTACTAATCTCGTTTCAACTAGTAATTCCAGCATTAGGTTCTATTAACAATGGTTGTCCATTGTTCTCAATATTAGCAAATAAGTATAGTAACAACATGCACAAAGAGACCAAAGCATATTTGCGCAATTTCCAGCAGGAAATGAAAGCTAAAATAACAGGTAAAAAAAAAATGTAATGCTAAAAATTCTTCTGCAGGAGCGCTGGTTACACAATTGCCTTATACACAACAGTAGTTGCTGGTAACTACATATGATTAAGCACAAATTAAACCTAAACATGTCACAATGTTGTAGGAGGGCCTTAAGATTACAGCCCCTGCTCTTTGACAGGCTATAAGGACAGGGCTGCATTAGGTGAACACGCTGACTGCAACCATTATCACACAAATCTGTTAACAATCACTAGACACAAATATCAGTGGTTAAAAAACATAAGGAAAAAAAAAAAATCAGACAAGTCTGCTTGATAATTAGTGCTGTGTTTTTTTGATACAGGACCCTGTAGTGATTTCATCAGATATTTAGTTAGGTCAATTAAGAAATGACCATGATATCAAACTAGTGTACATTTTTAAATATGGCTATGGGAGGCAAGACTTTCTTTACCAACAACTTTTTTTTAACCTTCATTTTCTTATAAATAACACAATGTGGTGTATATTCAGAGTCTTTTTCTATTAAATTGAATGGTTGTAGCTGTTATTTTATTTATTTTAATTAATAAATGTGCACTTACAGGGGAACTTTAGGCTTGTTTAGTCCAGGGGAAAATAGGATAGGGGAGGAGAAATACTTAAGGATGCAGCTTTTAGACTCCAGCACAGTCCCTGCTCTGTTCTCCAGCCTAATCTCTTCTGCTACTGCGCTTGCTCATTTTGGCAAAATCTAGTGGAACCAGAGGAGCTCACTGGCTGTCAGCGGCCGAAGAGATCAAGATCGAGAACAGAGCAGGGGCAGTGATGGAGCCTAAGAGTCGCATTCACAAGTATCTCCCCCTTTCCCATCTTAATCACTCCTAGACTAAACAAACCTAAAGTTCCCCTTTAAAGTGCACCCGTCACTTCAAAACTAATACTAATTTATGTTGCACTAATGAAATAAACACTTTTGTAAATATATATATATATATTTTTAAAAATATATCTTTATGTAGCATTTCTCTGTCATCTTCCCTGTCAGCCTAGCTTTTCTTTCCTGAGTTGGGGGGCGGGGCTAAATGAGGATGGACAATATAGCTACTCCAATCAGGTCCCTGCTAGATCGTGGTTTAAGGGATCTGATTGGAGGAGCTATAATGTCCATCAGCATTTAGCCCCTCCCTTCCCAGGAAAGAGAAGTCAGGCTGACAGGGAAGATGACAAAGAGAAACGCTGTATAAAGGTACATTTTTATTCAATACATATATATTTACAAAAACTTTTATTTCATTAGTGCAACCTAAATTAGTATTAGTTTTGAGGTGACAAAACCACCTTTAAGCCTCCTCAGAGTCAACTTACCTACAAATAAAATAATGCAAATAGCTGATTTTAGACTACTCAAAGTCACTCAAGCAAAGTAGTAGAAAGTTAAAAAAAAACATACGTTTATAATATCAAAATAAATATAAAGGTGCAAGTTTGTCGTAGCGGAGGATTTTTGTTGTGAAATTTGTTCATCTGGTACAAAAACAGTCTGTGTAGATGCAAAAAACACTCATCACAACCAACTTCCAAAGAATGGATCCATTCTTGTACGTAAGGTCAGAACGCTGACAACTGTAAAGTCCAAATGGGTCCAATAACTATTTTCTACAATTATCAATTCACAGTACAAAAAAATGATCACAAAAAAAAAAAAAAAGTGTCAAGATTATCATTTTTTTTTTGATAGATTAAACATAAAACATCCTCTTGGACCATTACAAGTAAACAAAATAATTTGTAAAAAAAAATGCTGTCTGAGATAATCATTGGTATGCTTTTATGGCAATATAATCTGATTGGAAAAAATAATAAAAACAATTTGTCCAAATCGAGCAGTTCCTCAGACTAAATAGTGGTCAGCAACTTTCATTGAAGGCATTGCTCCATGCACATTTTGATACAGGCGACGATAGCCTAAATTTTTAGTGCAAAAGCTTTCTCGCCATCTTCTGCTCTGTAACAACATGAAAACCTAAAAGAATAAAGGGGAAAAAAAATGTAAAATATTGCACAACACAAGTTAATATACTATTAAATACAAAAATTCTGTGGCAACATAATTCCACCATTTCCGCAGGCTAATGGCTATAATCTCAAACGTAGTTGTGAACTTACACTGGTACTATAACCTCAAGCAACCACTTAAAGTTATTATTTATGATAAAAACCCACAAACCTGTTCTCTATATATCTGCTTTCATAAGGAAATTGGATTGTTCGTTAGCAGAGTTGGGCCTCACCTAAAAGCACGACAAACTTAAAGGACCAGTAAAATCCAAAACATAAAAATTCTCTTTCGTATCACTTTGTGTGTATGTACACAAGTACTCCTACTAACAACTAAGCGGCAGAGTCATTTGCAGCTACGAATTCAACAAGGTGTAGTGCTTCAAATTCACCAGTTTGACTTCTCCACATCAGAGTGCCGAATTGGTAGGTTGATGGCAGGGCTCGGATGTGGCATAAGGCAACTATTTCAATAGCGGACAATGGCGACTGTGGCTAAATTAGTCTACTACATGAACTATGGACAAGGTGACATAGAAACAGATGTATTCTTCACTTATATACAGTGAGAGGGAAATGAGGATTGAGGATGGTGACACTGCACTTCAAAGGGGGAATTCACATCACTCTGCATGGTGTCGCATCCTACTTTTATTTGACTGACTTTGCCACAGTGCACATACAACTGTGTCCCTAGCAGTCCGCCTGTTCAACAAATCTATCCGCAGCTTCATCAATAAGAAGAAGCGAATTTGCGACTATTTTGGCGATGTGACTTGAAATGTATAGAAGAGAATTCGACAGGTGAATTCATCTTTTAGTCAATAAGGCCCTAAATATATACTAACTAAGCTTAATTGTTTTTGGTATTAATCTTATTTTAAAGATAGCCTGCCAGAAATGCATGTGTTGCCCCTAATTAACTTTCTAGAATACTTAAAGGACCCCTGACATCAGAAAAAAATCTATTCCATTTAAGAAATAAAGCAGGTATTGGGTAGAAGAAGCATTGCAGGAGCAAGCCACCATATGAAATCTCGATTTATCTCAACTATGGCTAACTAACAGTTCTAAGGTAAGTATAACAATAATAAATTGCATGGGCAACTAACGGTGCAATTAATTCAGTTCTGTCAGGTTTAGTTTAAATAAACATATTAATAAATTACTGAAAGTTACCGACATTGCAAGACCTATTTGCAAATTAAACTAGGTGGCTTACTGGCCTCTCATGTCAAAGATGATTCATTGAAATATGTTATTATATTTTGCCAAGTATTAAGAAGCATGCATTTTATAATTTTTCACAACTTTTAACTATTGGTTGAAAATGTATTCAGTTGCAGAGAAACAGATCCATGCACAAGGTTTATTATTAACAGGACCTTGCTTCTTGAAGTGAACATTTTCCCTGATGAAACTATCAATCTTGCTGTCAGATCTAAAGAAAATATGAGTCATTGATGGCAGAGCTCAGCTGTAGTTACTGATACATGGTTAGACTAAAAGCTAAAAATGGCAGTGAGAAAACAGAAAATAAAATACTCTTTAAAGATATACATTTAACATTTCCTTCTGGATTTTTGCTCATACTAATGCTTCCCTTCCAAAATGAATAATAAATAATAAATACATACCTTTCTTCTACTGTGATAGGCGATATAAACAAAGGCAATTAAAAACACAATTATAACTAAATTAAATAAGAAGTGGCTGTCTTCCCTTGCTTCTGTAACAGTCACTATATCATCCTTAAAGCTATCATCATAATTCTCATAATTCTCAGCATCATCCTCTTCATTCTGAATAATTACTTCATCACCAATGTCAGAGTCCCCATCGGCAAACGAGGTAATTTCATAGTCTAGGTTATCATCATCTTTATAGTCTTTTTCTTCTGATTCCATTGTAGAGGATGGGGTACTAACCAATGTAATCTTTTCATAAAAGATAAAGCTTTTGTCTTCTGTAATGTCTGGTTCAGCAGTTGACATAGCAACAGTTGGAGACGCAAGTTTAATCAGCTTGATAGCGACAGTTGGAGACGCAAGTTTAATCAGCTTGGTAGCGACAGTTGGAGACGTAAGTTTAATCAGCTTGGTAGCGACAGTTGGAGACGTAAGTTTAATCAGCTTGGTAGCGACAGTTGGAGACGTAATTTTAATCAGCTTGGTAGCGACAGTTGGAGACGTAAGTTTCATCAGCTTGGTAGCGACAGTTGGAGACGTAAGTTTAATCAGTTTGGTAGCGACAGTTGGAGACGTAAGTTTAATCAGCTTGGTAAGAAGTGTAGTTGTGGTAACAAATTTTGTAGTCTCCTTTGGGTGCTGAGCCGGAGTGGTAGCTTTAGATTTGCTGTTATTTGAACTATTCATTTTATTTTCAGTATCTTCATTGATATTGCTTGTTAAACTTTTATTTTCAGCTACTGAAATGTTATTTATATCTGAAGAGACTGTGGAAAGATCATCTGTGCCATCTATTTCAAAATGGAAGGAAAAAAAATATGTTTAGATTCATGTTTAATCACAAATACAGATTTCCCTTACTCTGCCCCATACATATTTATGAAAATATTTTATTTTAAGTTTTTAATTCTCTCAGATAGTGTCTTGTAGCACTAAAGAGAACAACAGCATTTTTTGCCTTGGAAACTAAACTGGTTTGACAGGTACAACTAGGACTAAAATCACAAAGGTCAAGCTTTAACATTAAAAGACCTATAACACCTGAAAATAAGATATTCTTACACAGTAGCTGTAAAAATCTTCTCTATGAGGTTTAATTATTAATTTTTATTTGTTTTCCGTGCTCTCTCTCTTTCAGAGGACTTTATTAATTTGAACTAGGCAGAAGTTTGTTTACTTAACAGTTAGAAACAGCAGACAACTGTACCAACTGCGCTCCTCCCAAAGCAACCAGCTTTGCGTGCCACACACCATTACTGCTCTTTCTTTCTTGTCTTAAACCACTTTCTTTCTCTGTCCCTCACATCTGGATTTCTATACCCCTTTATCCTCGCCAGGAACATTCCCTCCGCACTTTTAAAGCCAAAATGAAATCCTACCTTTTGGTGCACTAGCTCTGATATTTATCACTGATTTTTATGTATATATTTTATCTAACCTTTTCCTATCCAGTGTCCCCTAGAGGGGGACATTCCAAAACCCACTTTCGGTTTCCTGTTGATTTTCGAGACAAAAATGGCTAACGAAGCAAAACGCAGATGTGTGAGTGTGGTCGAAGTAATGAAGAGAGTGCTGCTAATTTCTTTGATAAAATTCACTGTTATTGCATGAAATGTTTAATTTTATGTTTTTCACCAAAAATATTAGGATTTTAATGGGCGGAACAGGAAATGTTAATACTTTGCCATTTATGATTAATATTTATATTATTTATGAACTTGTGTTTCAACACATTGTCACAGCTCTTATTACCCATCTGTGTAAATAAGTCTTCCTCCCATTTAGACTGTAAGCTCTAGGGAGAAGGGCCCTCCAACCTCAAAATAGCACTTAAAGTAATGTATCCTTGTGATTTTAAACTGTATTGTTTAATGCAATTTCCCATGTCTGTATTTTATTTTTATTCTGAACTGTACAACGCTGCGTATGTTTATGGCGCTTTATAAATCAAATTATACATTCATAAATACAGACAGAGACAACATAATCAATAAAACTCAAGAACACTACTTTGAAGACAACATTTTTAAAAGTACTGTAAAGGAACAAATGCCTTGCCAATCTAATAAAATGCGTTTTTTTTTTTTTTTTTGCACATCACTGGCCCTTTACACTTGAAATGAATATTTGAATACTAGACAAAAACCAATAGGTTTCCAAACACTACATAACTTCTTGTGTAGCTTCCCGACAAGAAGTGCTCGGGATATTAACTAGTTTGTCAGGTTGTAAAGGTTTTTTTTATTTATGGGAAACACAAATCTTTAGAGGGTACAAAAAATAGATATAAAGAGAGAGCAGGGGCAGCACTGGAGTTTAAGGGGGAATTCACCATTCAGCAAAGTGAGCTCCGAAGCCTTTGGCTCACTTCGCAAATGGTATTATGCGCATGCTGGTGTCCTGCACGCGGACGTCAACATGCGCATTAAAGGGATTCCCGTCTCGGCGAGGCAACTCTTTTGGTCTCGCAGAGACGGGAATCCCTTTAATGCGCATGCTGATGTCCGCGCGCAGGACATTAGCATGCGCATAATACCATTATGGTTCCGAATGCTTCGGAGCTCACTTCGCTGAATGGTGAATTCCCCTCTAAATCACTGATCAGTGAGGATCTCCCCCTTGATACTCATCCTTTGACAAACAACAACAAACAACAAACTTATACGTCTCCTTTAAGTAACAAGAATACGTTGTTTAAGACACAAGCAACAACTTTTTTCCTAGTGATAATTTCCCTTTAAATAAAAAAAAGGCTTTCACATAATGAACAATTACACTGTGCATAAGTATTCATAGTAGATACAGAAAGCATAAACAGGAAAGTGGGGTCAGTTCATTAAACTTAATTATACTGTTAGAGTGACTCCATGTCACTTTGTGTCACTAAGTTCAGATAGTTGGAAATTCACTACTCATTAATCACTAAGCAGCAGATTCCCTTACCGAGGATCTGATCGGTGTAGAGTGGGGTAGTCAGTTGAATAGCAGTAGCCTACAAATTACACATCTTGATAAATTGATGGATTACATGTGCAAGCAAAGTGGTGTGAATGGCTCAGTGACCATCATAAGTACCTGGAACTGGTCACAAACTCACCATGTCACAGAGTTTGCTAAATAAGTGGATTTGGAGAAGTGGCAAATTCACATGAATTTGGACCTATACAAGACTGTACAGACTGTCGTGACTGTACAGACTGCCCCTTAGTCTTTTCTCAGCCACAAGTTATATCATACAATATATGTTAACAGTAACATAGTTATACATTTCTCTTGTTAATAGTAATGTTACTGGACAGCCACAAATGTGACCAATGATGACCAAAATGAGGAATCAAAACAGGGGATTATTCTGTAAAGTGACAAATTCTCCCATTGTAAAGTCCCGACTGGGACAATTTTTAAAATTGCGGCTGCGGCAATATTTCCATACTAATGTCTCGATTGCGACAATAATTATCATTCTAAAGATGTGACTGCGACAGCAGCAGTCTATTGTGACTGCTTTTAAACATTAAAAGAGAAACCTGTGGAGGGAAGCTCAAAACGCATTAAGTGCATTAACTAATATATAAATGAAGATGAGAAAGTCTCAGAAACTTATAATGAAAGTTTCAAGTCAATTCAAAGTGATATATAGGTGAAAGTTCATTTATATATTAGTTAATGCACTTAGTGCATTTGCGCTTCCCTCCACAGGTTTTTCTGTTTCACTTCAAAATTCTACACAGTGATCAAGGGAGGCACACTCTTTTAAAGGAGGAAGCGGCGTCTTTTTTCACACGATTTCTTTTTGACATTTTGTCTTTATATCACTGGACTTATTTTTTTGTATCGAAGTGCTGTTACATACCTGTTTGTAAGATTTCAGTTTTACATCAGTTTGCTTTTAAAAACATTACCAGTTTTTTCAAGCGTCCCAATAGGCTAATTTGTTTTATCTGTGTCATTTATTCAATCATCATTCAGGTCTCATGATAGACCCAATGCATGCACATAAAGAACTGCGCTATGAACAGGATTTAGCTGGCGAATTCACACCTTTACGCAACACTTCAGACTTTAGAGCAGAGGTTCTCAACCTGGGGGTCGCGAGGCCATCCCACTGGCGTCGAGAACCGCGCCAACACCCGGAAGCGCCCGCAGGAACCCTTCTTATAAGGGTTCCTGCGGGGTGACGTCGGCCGTAAATGTCACCACGTGACGCAATGACGTTTCGGCCGACTGTCACCACATGACACGCATACGTGATGACGTTCGGCCGAAACCTCAGTGCGTGACGGCGCGGTGACGTCGGCGGGGGTCACGGTCTTACAAAGGTTGAGAACCACTGCTTTAGAGAATAAGCCCCCGAAGGTCTCACAGAAACCAGGACACTCCCAGACATAAGGAAATGTCCCCCACACTGCATTGGCTTCACACAACCTTGTTATTGTGTGGACTGCAGACACTTGTAACAGTTGTAACACAGATGATTACCCTTTCACTGGAAGCCTTATTATGCACAAAGTGCTGGGACCACTACCCATGAAGCACTGCGCGCGTATGTCAAGCAGCTAGTGACTACTTACTCTGAGTTTCAGCAAGACATAAGGACAAGGAGAAAGAGAGGTAAATGAGAAGCAGAGACAAGGTCCCAGATCTCCAAAGCACATCGTGAGCTGCCATTGCAACGGAGGGACGTGGCTGCCAAGACGTGACAGAGTTACAAGCTTAGTTCCTCTACTGCAGGAATGAGGAAACTGGACTAGAAGCATCTGCTCTGGCTAACCTCTCTACTTTCCGCCCCCTTCCCCGCTAGCAACCAATCACAGCTCTCCTCGGTTAACCCGCCCATCCCACGGGATTCCTGCTGACTACCCAGCAGCCCTTTCGGCAGTGTGTAGATTGTCTGTTCCTTGTGTGCACGTGTTCATTGGAAAATAAAGGGAGAAATTGTTAAGGTTTCTGCAGCCAGAAACGAGTCGCCTGTTACACTGAACAGCGGTTGGGTTTCCAAAGCAAATAAACTATTTATTGAAACTGTGTGCTAAGCAAAGATACATCACTGCTGCTAAAATACACTCATCTGGTTAAATATTGAAATCATTTTCAATTCTATGTGTTTATATATGTATTTATATATAAAAAAGCCTGAAAAATGAATATTATGGAAACAAGCATGATCTTTTTATTGGTCTGTATATATAGGTATGGCCCAAGACCATTCAGGGGTAGGGAGCGCCTGTGTGGATTTATATTACTGAATACAGATAAATAACGGGGAAGTTATTAGACTTTGCTATTCTGTCAATGACACCGCACAGCTCTGTAAGAAATGGACTTTAGTCAAATGAAATAAATCTGCGGTTCTGTGCCCATCATTGTGCATGAGCATTGCTCAGTACTTAGTGTGATTGTCAGTTGGCTACATAGATCACTTACTACCAGGGCAGGGACAAGGTTTAATTGCACCCTAGGCGACAATGCCAAATCCCCCCCCGAATCAGACTCCCCTCCATTGTGCCCCATACAGCGCAGCAGTACCCCATATAGTGCACTACAGCACAGCAGGTAAAGTGGTACAAAGTAGTACGTAGTTCTGCAATTTTCCTTCCTCTCACCCACCCTTTCTCCATATCGTAATTCCCCAACCTTCCCTTTCCAGATATTGTACTGTCCCACAACCCCCCATTCCCCATACTGTACTGCCTGCCCCCAACCCCACCATTCCCCATATTTTACTGCCCCACAACCCCTTATTTGCCATACTGCACTGCCTGCCCTGACATAGGCTTGTTTTTGACTTCAGCATCATCTTCTGATTTGGCTACTGACGTACCCTGGCTCTCTGGCCTTCTACGGTTCCCAGTCAAGTTGGTTACAAGAGCATCTATTCCTCCACGGCTCCTGGCTCTGCTTGTTCCTGACAACCTCTAATAAAACTCCTAGTAGAAGGTCCTTTATATACTCTGTCATTGTTACTGTATAGAACCGTGACCCCAGGCTGTGCATCATGTGATGACGTTCGAGCGAAACGTCATGTACGCGCATTACGTGGTGACGTTTTGGGCCGACGTCACCCCACAGGAACCCTTATAAGAAGGGTCCTGTGGGCGTTTCCGGGTGCCGCAGTGGTTCTCGACCCCCACTGGGGTCATGACCCACACGTTGAGATCCGCTGGTATAGAAAAAGCATGTTTTTTTTATCTAACTTATGTACATTTCATTGTTTCAGCCCGTTGGTCAAAGGTTCAAGTTGATGTGTCCAATACCCTAGTTTAACAGTACCCATTCATACAGAAGTCACACTATGCCATTGACAAAGTTCCCTAGTGTTCTCCTGTTATTATAAACTCCAGCTCCTTACATTCCCTAAACATTAATTCAGTAGTTTATTTGTATAATGGCACACAGTACATTCATGATAATATTCACTTTAGAAGAGATTTCCTTAGTTTCTTCAAGAACAAGGTCAAATGGGCGACAGTTTTGTTTTGCCACAATGCTTTTTTCTGTGAAAACATTTAAAGGTGTTTATTCACTAAAGAATTGTGGCATATAGGTGAATTCGCCAACTAAAGACAGATGCTACTGTCGCAGTCACGTCTTTATAATGAGAATATTGTCACAGTCGCGACTTTACTGAGGAAAATTGTCGCTGTCGTGACTTTACAATGGGAAAATTGTTGCAGTCACGGATTTGCTATGGGTATACGCTGTTTGAGAATTCAACAGTCGAATTCGGCCCTTAGTGGATTTACTGATATAGCTTTCCAAAGACTTTGTTGTGAATTGCTGTGGATATAACAAGTGGTGCAGTCAGTGCTTTAAAGCAGAGGTCCCCAACCTTTTTTGCACCAGGGACCGGCTTTAAGCAAGGCCAGTTTTCCATGACCCGGTGGGGTGGGGGAGGGGCATGGGCGGAGCTTTGTCATATGGGGGCAGGGTGGAGATTAGCAGCGCAACACACTTAACACTGGAGCCGCGTCAATGAGGCCAGTCTGCTGCCCCGCCCCGGTACGCCCCACATAACATGTTCTGCCGGGGGCGAGTCAGTGAGGAGAGCCTGCTGCCCCGCCCTGTCCCATGTAACAGGTTACTGCTGTGCTGGCTGCGTCTCAAAGACCCACCCAATGCCCCACCCTGTCCTGCATAATGTTCTCTGTCACGGCTACGGCAGAGAACATTATGGAGTGTAGGCGCAGGGCCGCAGAGCTAGGCGTCAGCGGCGCCACGGACCGGCTGAAAAACCCCAATGGCCCGGTCCTGGTCCGCGGACTGGCGGTTGGGGACCTCTGCTTTAAAGGATCAATAACACCAAAACAAATCAAAATTTCCATTTGGATTGACATGACCGTTATTCATGTACAGCACTTGTAATACTGTTATATTTGAAGTTTAATTTGTGAAATTTGTTACCCTTTTTATCTTTATTGATAGCAGCCATATTGTTAAAGGGTATATAAACCCTGTCTATGAAGAAAGTCTCATTTACTTTCTATATGTATACATGTCAAATAGAAATAAAGTTTTGTCCAAACTTTTCATAGGCTTTAAGCAGACCTTACCCAGTTCCATTGTTTTCTATGGTAACGTAGAGCAGTGATTTTTATCCAGTGTTCCGCGGCGCCTGGTCAGGTGTGCCGTGGGAAGAAGCCCACATACATGCAAAAGAAGGCACGGCATACAAATAGGCAGTATGCCGCTCCTTCCCCATGTATGCGGCTTCTTCCCTCTTACCTCCTCCTCGGCGGCTGTTGCGATACGTTCCTCACTAGAGATGATGTAACTTCCTGGCGCTTGCAAGTTACATCTTGCTAATTGAGGGATGCTGAATCGCAAAGCGCTGAAGAGAGGTAAGAGACAAGTGGGGGCAGC
>WMED01011250.1:0-15355 GCA_019650415.1 Pipa parva | reverse complement strand
TGACAAACATGCAAAAGAACAGGAAATGAGGAAGGGGACAAACACTTTTTCACACCACTGGAAGAACATTGCACCGCACTTAGCTAGCGGCTTCCTCAGGAACCCAGAAATTGCAATAAAAAAGATGTATTTAATCGTAAATGCAGCCGTGTTTAAATACACTGTATTTCCACCTTGCAAGCCGGAAGACGTGTCATAGCATCACATTCTCTTAGTTACCCAAGTGATTTTAGAATGTTCACTCATTGTATCTCAGTCTGGAACACATAAGCGTTTCAGATACAGACCGGATATGACGCGTTATGACGTGTCTTCCAGCTTGCAAGGCTGCAATACAGTGTATTTAAACACGGCCGCATTTACAATTA
This sequence comes from Pipa parva, assembly GCA_019650415.1. Taxonomy (NCBI): domain Eukaryota; kingdom Metazoa; phylum Chordata; class Amphibia; order Anura; family Pipidae; genus Pipa; species Pipa parva. The sequence continues at coordinate 14,987 of WMED01011250.1, read as the reverse complement.
AATACAGCTTTTTTTATTGCAATTTTTGGGTTCCTGAGGAAGCCGCTAGCTAAGTGCGGTGAAACGCGTTGAACTTAAGTGATTCAGCTGGACTTTCTGGATTTTTTATAAATATTAATAGTTATTAAGATATACAGTGTTTCCCCGAAAATAAGACCTTAAGCCTTATATAAAATTTTGCTCCTAAAGACGCACTAGGTCTTATTTTCAGGGGATTTCTTATTTTCAGGGAGACGGGGTATAATAGCTGTGGTGGTTTCTCATCATGTAGAAGCAAATTAAACAATGTTACTAGACTTGCTAACTAGCAAAATGAAATATGATTGGCAGGAACACACATAAAAAGATTCAGAGTAACGTATTTTTTTCCTTTATTCCTGTGACTGCGTTTCATTAAAATGAACCAAACACAGAAAGGAATAAGCCTTACATTTTCTGAAAAACACAATCAAATATGTAGTTATGGTGTATTTAAAAGGTGCTCTTTTTCTTGCCTCTCAGAAGATAAAGGAATGAAAACAATTCAGATCTTTTTTGTTGAGTTAATTAAATTTTACTATGAGTAGTAATCTCAGTGGGTTTTGGTATACCAGATTCAAAGCTAATTAAAAGACAAATTCCTCTTTGTATAATAAGGAGCTGTAGCTGTGGTAGCAGATGAGGTCCCTGCATGCTGATGGATATTTCACACTAATTTATAGTTAGATGAGGGCGAACCCTTTCATTCTATTGAAACTTAAGTGCGAGGAACCATCCGAGGACAAGCAGGAACAGCAGCTACAGAAATGAATGATAACGACTTTTTGCTCAACACAAAATAAATGAATGGTAATATGCCATAACCTACTTGTTTCTCGAGTACACATTTCCTGCTCTCATTAAATGATGGAAGCTACAAATGTGCTGCAACAGTTTGTCCTTTTCATTATCCTGTTTTGCTTAGTTAACATCAGTAGATGGTAAAACAAACACGAAAAAAAAGAGATAAGTTCTCTCAGTCAGACAGTTTCTTTGCTAAAAATGTTAATATTTTTTTTTTTAAATCTGCCGTAAAGTACAAATCCATGAAAAGTGTTCTGTACCTCTAATAAATAGCAGCCTGTGGACCCTCTAATAATGGAGGGGCAACATGACTTAACAGGAACTCAAAACCTGAGTAATATGGAAAACACACATTTGTCTCACACATTAGTTATGGTTGGAGTAATTAAGTAACACACGGGATTCATAGAAGTAGTCTTATTCAGTTTGGGGCTGTGGGATTTTTAGAAATCATTGACTTTATCTCTAAGATGTTGATGACTATGTACTTTGGTTTGGGTTTTACTTGGGCTGTGTTATGAGAATATCCAGATTATCATTAGTCTTGGCTGGTGCATGGGGCACATTGTTTGGTACTTCTGCTTCCAGTTTAATAGTAAAATGAAGGCCTGGTAGAGGATGCAGGAACCTACATTGTTTAGATTAACAAGTCAACCGGAAAGCAAACAAAATACATGGACATCCCCAACGCCATGCCACTTTTTAGCATGGGCAAATTTTAACATTAGATCCCAGAATGCACAACATACCGGGGACACCTCCACATCCTCAGGTGCACCAAAACGTTGTGCATGCTGAGATCTAACATTAAAATTTGCCCACGCTAAAAAGTGACTAGTGTGCATCTCCAGTTCATATTATTATTTTGGATACACCAAAAAATGTCATTACTGCGGCTAAGATATATCCACCTTCGCTATATCTCAGCTCTGAAAGAACATATCACCTTTTAGCTTAATTATATTGCTCATATTTCCTACAGATTTTTCTGTAGGAAATCTAGGAAAAGCTAGGATATACTGTATGTTATTCAGCTTCCAGGTACAAATTAGTTACACATACAGCTCATATACTTTAAGTATGGATAAAACAGTGACTGACGCTCCATATACTTTATTAAGTGAAACAAGCTAGAGATTGTCTTGCTGAGTGGAATGAATCTGACCCTCTTAGTATAAATGAAAAACCAGCGTATATAGAACTTCCCATAATAATACATGCTGTGTCATACTGCACCTCCACTGTTTCTTCTCAGCAGACATTAACCACCCAAACTTAACTGAGATAGTAAATAATACTTGTGGTAAGCAATATCTCACCATCTCTACTTACACTATTCTATATTTTCTTGAAATGCAGTATTTTCAGTAACATTTGTTTGTGCAAGGTGATTTCTAATGTAATTGTTGATGCCATGTAGTAGGTTGTGTTATTGTAAAATGTTTTGACATACTCCCAGGATAGATTTGGGGCTAGATAAAATTGTACAGAGAAATCTCTTCTAGAGTACATGCATCTAATCATAAGTTAGAAGCATCGGAATAGTATGATCTGAATGTTTTATTGATTACCACCTCTGCCACTTTAAACTTGCAGCGCTAATTCACCATTGTGCAAAGTGAGCTGCGAAGCCTTCGGCTCGCTTTGCACATGGTGTTATGCGCCCGCTGATGTCCTGCACGTGGACATCAGCGAGCGCATTAAAGGAATTTCAGTCTCTGCGAGAGCACTCGAGTCTCCTCGCCGGGACTGGAATCCCTTTAATGCGCTCTCTGATGTCCACATGCAGGACATCAGCGGGCGCATAATACCATTTGCAAAGTGAGCCGAAGGCTTCGCAGCTCACTTCACACAATGGTGAATTAGGCTGTTGGTCTCTAGAAGAAACGAAAGATTAAAGTTAAAGTCCAGTGTATTGACACAGGCAAGAGAGTTTTAAACAAATAAATGGATTGGGCAATGAGATTAAAGTTTGTAGAGTTAACATCACATGCGGGAGAGGGCATGTAATGGAACAAGGGACATTCTATGTTATTTAGGGGGCAGGAAAGCACATGAAGAGCAGAGTGGATTATTAGTTCTGGTAACACTACTGTGTGTGATCTTAGGGGAAAGAGTCTTTACTGGGGGAAAGGAGGATGGGAATTGTAAACAATAAAAACTAATGGTTCAGACTTGAAGGTTTATTTTGTCTCGGATGTTATTTATTACATTTGAATCATTTTATACCCTTTTTTGTCTGGACTTCCAGATTCCTTTATTTTATATCACATAGTTACTTGAATATATTTTTTCAGTAAATAAAAATTCACAACTGAGTTTTTTCCCCATTTATGCCTGTTTATGAAAAACCAATTTATAAATTTTAGTTTCAATTGAAACTGAGAATGAGAATTAGGGAGTTATTCACTAAGGAGCGAATTCGACTGCCGAATTCACAAACAGCAAATCTGCTACAAATTTCCGCATTGTAAAGTCGCGACAATTTTTCCATAATAAAGTTGCGACAATTTTCAAAATAATAAAGTCGCAACTGCGACAATATTCTCACTATAAAGACGTGACTGCAACAGTAGCAGCCTATTGCGACTGTCTTTATCTGGAGAAGCAAAGTCATCATCTTCTTTCTTACTCTAGGACAGAGAAGTTTAAAATATAAACAAGAAAACAAAAACTCACTGCAACAAAAGCACAACTGATCTTTGTACTTGTGGCATATTTCGCTGCTTATTTGGATGTTGTTAAATACATCCACTTTAGGTTATTCACTAAAGTCCGAATTGTTAAGTATAGGTGGAAATTTGCCAGATAGAGACAGTCGCAATAGGCCGCTACTGTCGCAGTCGCGTCTTTATAATGAGAATATTGTCGCATTCGCGACTTTATTATGGGAAAATTGTTGCAATCTCTACTATAAAAAAATGTTGCAATGTTGTTGACAATGGGGAAATTGTAGCAGATTTGCTATGGGAATCCGCTGTTTGCAAATTCTACAGTCGAATTCACACCTTAGTGAATAACCCCCTGAGCATCCCAAAAACTAGAACATTCATATATGGTGAACAGAGTTTTTATTCTCTGCCAATGCAAAATTACAATTAAAAGCTCTAATAAATATTAGCCACAATAAGAAAAAAATCAATTTCAGTAATAATTCTTTAAATGTTCCACTACATGTACGTTATATAACAAAAAAAACTTCCTGTATATTGCCCTTAGCATGAACCTCCATTATTACTATGGGCACCAGGAAGGCGGGGGGGGGGGGGGGGGGGGGGGGGGGGGGTCTAAGCATCCTCCCTGGAATGGATCCAATCCACATTCTTCTGCACCAACTGAGGTAGGAATCCTAGCCTCCTGATGCACCCCTCTGTCCTGCCTTATAAGCCTGGGGTGCATGGGTGCATCAGAAGTTTAAGACTACTCTCAATGCATCAAATGATGCTGACATCATAGCGCCAACCCTGGCACTGCATATGCCCATGACCATTACTACCTTTCAACCGAAGATTTGCAAACAGCAGTGCCAACTTGAAATTGATATTAGCTGGAACAAAAGTAGCTTAGGGTACATAACACTACACTCAATAGAATAGCTTGCTTAGTTTCTTTATGATAATGGGCAGAATAACCTTCTTTTTAGGTTTGCAAAAAAATATTTTCATTGGGATTGTAAAGGAAGGATTCGTTCTAATTCAGCAGCCAAGAATAAAATAAAGGACTGCTTGCTCTGCACCTTTCGTCTGCCTAATATCTAAAATGCAATTTAATTATCATGACTTTTTTTTTTTTATGGAAATGTTAAAACAAAGCAATATTCCCCCTAGTCCATTATACGCAAAAAAAAAAAAAAAAATGTACGCGTTTAGGACTACATTATAAATAAAACAAGTTTCAGATAAATGATCACATGAAGTCAGAAATATATATATTCCATTCAAAATCAATAGTTGTGTGTGGCTTTAAGAACTGAAATCCATTACCTCTATCAACAAACAAATAACTGTTAAACTGCAGGAATTTGTCCTTTTTTTTTATAGGCTGCTAAAAGAGATTTATGATTTTTTGAGGCTTGTTGGGTTGGGAAATTTTCCATAGTAAACAGATTTTTACAATGCTAAATATCTGGACATTAGCAAATTATGGGAGAGATCTACATGGGTAGTAAATTGCTTATACAAAAGCCCTTTTTTTAGGAAAATACTGATAAAGTGATAAAACCCAGTAAATATAGGTGTGAGAGAAACCGACTTCTGCAGAATATAAATAATTTAAGGCACTCAACAAAGTCCCTTGTAAAATATAATCTGCTTCATACAGGAAAACTGCAAAAGATGCAGGCTAAAAGGCAGCAATGTCCATCAGTGCTATTGTTCTATTCAATGAATTGTTGATGAGCATAGGGTAATTTACAACCCATCAATTACTTAACATTTGCTTATTTATGCCTGCTGTGCACCCTAGTTCCGCCATTACAAAGAAAAAGAAATACCACCCACATTCTGCACTTGACAGAGACAGGCACAATGCACAAATCCTTGTTCTTTATCTAACCACCATTTTAATATATGTCACTGGTTGACCTAAGGTATCCAAGCAGAGTGACATAAGAGAAATCCAGTGGGTGGTCTTCCCTAATGAAAGGCAAATTGCTAGAATTATTCAAAGGCGAACAGTGCTAAGCCTTTAAAAACAGATTTTTATTGTTGGCACCTGGAATTCTGGAAGTGTGTAAAGTGCAGTCCGTTTATACAATCACTAAATTAGATTTGAGATATACATAAAATATATTAACTCTATAAGTAATATCCTTCCTATAGTGTAATAAAGAAATGCGATATTTAAAAGTTTTTTTATGCCATGGCAATGCATGTTGCATTCTACCTGCATTATATACACTGTCTCAGAATTCCAGGTGCTAAACTAATAAGAATCTGTTTTTAAAGGCCTAGTGCTGCTCTCTTGAATTTGCTTTCTCTCCTCTAGTGGCTCACACATGCTTATTGATTACTTGTTGCTGGTGCTCTGGAGGTGTGAAGTGTTATAGGACATACAACCTTTCCCTGAAAAAATATACACATTACAACTAATGTGTACCCCCAGGGTTTAACTAGCCCACCAGAGGAACAGAGGAACAGATCACAACATTGGGCAACCCAGGCATGGACACTAAAAGAATAATTTTGGTATCACCTGTAACTAATGAAATTACCACTGGGCCTAGAGTCTAATCCAGCAATGGCAAACACATGATACACATGCAGAGCCCTTTCTGTAGGCACATGTGCCACCGCAGCCTACACTGAAGGAGCAAGCATTCCATCCCCGACACATGCACGCTCATCCCCCTTCACTGGCGCAATGATGTCAATCATCACTTTTTGGGATGGTGCTGGTGAGTGACATCACCTGCCGAAAAGGTTTGCCATCACTGGAATCATTAATGGTCACTCCCCATGCTGTCAGGACCAAGGTGTGGAACCTTTGACATTAAACATTCATGCTGTTGGCAGTATAGAATAAAGACATAAATGAGACATTATCCTCAGTGGAAGAATTATAAGCAAAAGACACCACCAAACACAAATTTAATTTTTACTAAAGCATGTATCAAAGCCATGACACACACTAGCCACCCAGGAGGGATGCCGGATAATTAAATGGGGATCCCTCTCTCCTACCCAATCTGTCTAATGGATGGCCACCACTGTTCATTAGGCAGATAAAGCAGGACAGAGAAACACATCAGGAGTAGTCTTATATCCATGTGACTTTAGGACTACTTCATCCATGGTTTATGATTGGTGGCCCAAAGGTGCCTCAGTCTGACTGTGTTTTCCCTAAGTATTTCTGTCACTAATGGAAAGCACAATTATTGGTATTCAGTCACAAGCAGGGCTTTTTTTGTGATGGTACGCGCCGGTACGGCGTACCGGAAAATATCTGACAGTCTTTAATTAATTAATGTTGGGTTTACAAAGAAATGCATTAAGAATAATGAGAAATTAATTAATGTGTACCGGAAAATATTTTTTTTACCAAAAAAGCACTGGTCACAAGTCTCTCATGTGAGCCAGGCAATGATCATAAGTTCTTAAATGATAAAAGATCTAGGCCTTGCCAATGCTGTGCTGCTACATACAGAATAAACTAAGCACAGTGTGTTAGCTTGGAGCTCTGTAAATAAAGAAGAAGAGGTACAAAACATAGCTATGCTTCATAGAAGACTTAGCACTAAATGTTTGTCCTTAGTGTATAAATAGTATCGGAGCTTGGGAACATATGTCATAAACCCAGGTTCTGAATTGAATTACAGGAGTCTCTACAAGTGATATTTGTGCTACTGCTAAAAATGAAAAGGTCAGATCTGATACAATATGGATAGGAGGTATTTATCGAAGTGTTAAAGTGATCATTTTGCTAAGAAAACTGGGAAAATTATAATTTTCTCCAATGCAAATGTTCCAATCCCACCCAAATGATTCTTTCCACTTTTATCAGAAGCTTTTCAATTAAAATGACCACTGGTATCAACAGAAACAGTTAAGGAAAATTAATTGAGCAAACAGTAGTAAAGCTACTATTATGACAGCTTAATAATACAAAATTGTATGGTTATTCAGCAAAGTATTTCATTGTACAACATTTAGCTCCTGCTCTTGATGTACAGTGAGTGTCACATATTGAGTATCTTGCTTAGTTTGCTTTACTTTAACATTTAGTAGAATTATTTGTTATTAAATCACATGATTTATTGTTGAGGTATTAAAAATCTTTACTATTGATAATGATAAAGTCCAGACTTAGGTAGCATTATAGTTTTTACAGATGTAAATCTCTAAGTGCTAGAAATTAGCCTCAAATTCCTAGAAAAGCTGCCTTGTTATGCTGATTCCCAGGGGGGCCATTCATTAAAGTGCGAACAGTCACGTAAATTCACCCCCTTTCGTGACTTCTCCAACTCTGCTTATTCAAAAAACTCTGCAATGTGAAGAATTTGCGACCAATTCTGACACTTACTCCAGTCGCGGACTTACAGCACTCTTCGCATCAATTTGCGTACCCGTGCACAGATGATTCAGCGATTCAGCTATTCAGCATGCAATGGAGTCTGTCGAAGGAGTGGATTCTGCAGGGAGTACTGCTCCAAATACACCTGTTTGCCTTCACCCAATCAGAGTGGTGAATTGAGGGGTTGATGCCAGGGCTCCAGTGATGCATAAGACAACTATTCATTCAAAACTAACAATGGCGACTGCGACTAAATTTAGTCTATTACTAAACATGAACTAGGCACAAGGTGAGATAAAAATAAGTATTTTTCACTTAGTGAGATATGATGAGACTGACGTCACTGCCTTTCACTGGAGGAATTCTACTCACTCCGCATGACTTCTCATCCTACTATTGTGCGACTGACTATGCTGCATTACGCATGCAACCGTGTCTGTCGCTTTCTGCTGCTTCATGAATAAGGAGAAGTAAATGTGACTTCCTCATCGTATTGATGTGTACAGACGCAAAGTCACTATGCAAGGTGAATTTGGCCTTTAATGAATGACCCCCCGTGCTAAACTTTAATATTATTATTAGCAGAAAAAAGCATAATTATTGTTTTTGCATAAAACAAAATATTCTGTATAGTGTAGTAAATTAACATTAAAAATCTCTGTTTTCATTTAATGCTAAAAAAAAGTCCTTGTATGATTTGTGTCTGTATAGGGGATGATTTTCTCTTTCTCTTCCTATAGTCATACAGCAGTCCCACCTCACTTAAAAACTGAGATACAGGCTTTTTTTCCCCCAGAAACTAAACCTACTGCCGGTGATGGTGCAATAAACAAACCAATGTTTACATCTGTGCATCTTGAATAAATCAGGATGATGCAAAAGGTAAGAGACATGTAAAAACAGAAAACAGTGCATTTTATGAAAACGGATTATCTACTGTTACCAAATACAGTATAGTGCTTTTTATGGATGTCATCTGCAGAAAATGGATAAGAATATCCCTTTTAATAAAGATTTACTCTTATGGCTTAAGTTTACTGTAGATCAAAAGGCAGTGGGTCTACTAGCGCTGTGCTGACACATGGCAGCTAAAGGCTGTTTCAAAGTAACAAACACCCAATGAGGCACTTATAGAAAATTAACGGACATCATCACACCTTTTTGGTAGAAAAATCATTGGCCACAGCTTTTATTAATTATAACATACCAAGCATTATGTCAATGGTTGCTAAGCAGCAACCGGCATGAGGTAAACCACATAATCATAGGAGTCTCCTATTGTCCAATAAAATTGACCAAGGCCATAAGCCACAGGTCTAATAAAGGAGCAACCATTACTCACAAATAATAACATTCATGTCAGTGCTATAACTTTTCCGCCACTGATTACCCTATGATCTGTATTATAAGGCACTGACACTGCTTGTTTGATACCATCCTGAAAATGCATATTCATTATATCCAGTCTAATGTGGTTCAAATGAACTCCACCCTTTCTACGAAGTGACCAATGATCCTTCTCCAGTTCTCTGTGTCTAATTACATTGTTTTTAACAAAGGCTGAAACTGCCATATTTAGTTTTGCCCTACACTTTTCTATGGTTTTGTAACTTTTTGCCCCTTTCCATACCACCTCTGACCACACCATAATTACTCCTGGGATTAAATTTTGGTACGTAGCCATGTCTTGTTTTGTCTGGTAAATTAAATGAACATTTTTGCTTTTCTCAGATCATTGCCCCTGTGTGAATTAGTAATATCATGGTACCAGTTCTAGTTCCCTTTATTTGACATACCTCTAGAATGCTTCCAAAGCAGTCCCCTATTACCCCTCTATCTCAATTTTATCAACTCTGTAGAGATTCCCAGGTACCTTCCGTAAGGACGGGTTGAAGCTCTTTTAGCTGCCCAATATACATAAGAGTGTCCCAATATCCAAATGTAGACTGGATTGTGCCCTGGGAATAAAAACATCATTAACATTGCTTAACATAATTGAGGGTGAATATAAGTTTTAAATCTTTGGGATGACCATCTGCCTGTTTGTTTTATTCCTTTGTCTGAAAAAACCATTCTCCTTGCTTCAGTAGCCTCCCCAATCCGAAATGAGTGTGTACCAAAATATTCTTTGCTCAGGCCTATGTTCTCAATGCACTTTTTGAATATTGTCTGAAATTGGTACCAAGATAAAAATGACCCATTGTCATGGCATAGTAGAGGCCCCGTATGAATCCCTCTCATGGACAAGAACGGATTTAACAAATTAACTGGGCATATAGGGCCCCCAATGGCTTTCAGATAAACCTTCCGTTATTTGCCTAATTGATCTGTTTTGCTATGTGTTAGCTTTATACAAACCATTGAATTGTTTACTAGCGTATTCTCTTATCTTATCCCTCCTGCTCTAGCTGTTGCTGGAGACACCAATTCACTAATCCTGAAGACACAAAAAAAAGCTATCAAGAAGCTATTACTACAGGCATGGACACCCTCATAGAACAGATATCTGGCCTTGTAGAAAATAACCTAAAAAACTTGTGATCAACATCAAAAACCTCACTCTAGACAACACAGACTTTCTGTAAAAACTTTTATAGATCTTTCAGAAAATACCATACTGATCACCATGAATGTGGAATCACTTTACAGCAGTATTCAACACAAAAATTGCCTTATGGCTTGCCATAAATTTCTGTTAGCTTGTCCCACAAAGCATAAATATAGCCCAAAAATCATCAGCAAACTCACAGAATTTATACTCACATCTACCTTTTTTACTTTCAACCATAAGGTACACCTACAAATCACAGGAACTGCTATGGGAACTTGTATGGCACTCCAATGTACCAACTAAATTAAATGGCTATATAGAATACCTATTCTTAATATGGACAGAAGGTGAAAGGAAACTCAATTCCATGATCAATTTAAGAAAGGCAAAACAACTGCGCAGGAGTCAAATTGTATTGTCATTGGTGACTGGGATAATTCCTCCCCTCCAACACCACTGCATCCTTGGAGGTTTTCTACTATCTGTCCATACATTTTGTGAGTATGTGCTGTAAATTTGTTTGGGCAGAGTAGTTCCTCTGTAAACTTTGTGCACTTCTGTCTGTTTCAGATATCATAGCAGTAAGCCAAAATATGGCTTTGCATATAATAAATATCAATTAGATCTCCTCAGTTTTTATCAAAGACGTCAAGCCCATACAAGTACATATGTAGAAAAAAGTTATAAAAGATCATTGCATCAAATAAAGATAAGGTAACTGCTGTACAAGCCAATGTAAAAGGGTAATCCATTCAGATTCATGTTCCAGTTTTACTGTAGGGTCCTAAGCCAGATGGATTCTTTTGACTAATTATGCTAATTATTTTTCACCCAGAGGTCTGTTCAGTTGTTCTTGTTAATAATAGTGATAATGCTGATAACAACAATTTATATTCGATTGGTAATGCGGGGCCTGACATCATATGTCCTGAAGGCTAGAAAAAAGAAGAAGAGATTTATAGAAGCAACCTGTGGTTCTTTAGGCTATGAATGTAGACTAAGCCATGAAGATAAAGAGTCATCTGATTAGTCTTCATCATCTCAACCATCATCATTATCATAAAATCATTCAACACCGCCTGCAGGGAAATGTATGACAAAAAAAGTAATGGTGTAGTTGCCTATGGGCAAAGAATGCAGTGTCTGGAATAATAATTACATAATTATCACTTTGCATTTGATCCCATTCAACGCTGTTTAAAAATACAAATATACAGTGTTTCGACAATTTATCTTACATTCTATTTTTATCTGCCTTGATCCTCCAAGCTAATGTTAAAATTGGCCATCAAACATCTACCAGCAAGCTCTTCACTTTTTCTCAACAGGAAATCTAAACTAAGCAAATAAATATATCATTCATTTATGTGACATTGAGTCCATTATGTTTAATGATTTGAGGAAAAAAAAAAAACCTAAATATATGTTTTTCTTTACTAGCAAGACCACAACAGACCTTCAACTATAAACAGTAGTTCTAGAAAGTGCATGTCATTTCCTATCATGGTACGACTTACTTCCAATCACTTTGATCTCTCATCCTTGCTTAGGGGCATATTTACATAAATATAGAAATCTTCTGACCATTTAATGATGGAAAATCAGTGTATTTTTTTATTCTGGTATGGTCTATTAAAAAAATATTTTGTTGCAGTTTCATCTTATTGCCTCATGAAGCTTGCATTTGCCATCTATTCCGTTAGCCAATAAAAGGTATCATCTATACTCTCTTGTCTTTTGTTTTTACTCTCCCTAAGCCTAATAATAAGTGACTTTATAGGCTACCTGAGTTTTTTGGCTACCTAAAAGGCAGCCTGGCTCCCCCTTGTGATTATAATTGTAAGTGGATTTAGAGCTGGGCTTACCCAATTACTTCCATAGGGAAATAATTGGGTTTAAAACCATAACCAAGCTTTGCACTTTTGCTGGTTATGGTTTATATACAGCAGCTACCTTAGTGGCTTAGGGATTGCAGGGACATTCAATAGGATGTCCCTGAGTGCAACAGACAGCTGTAACAGCAGAATAATCACACAAAACCACACAATCAGCTTTGTTTAACAGCCCAGATCCTCCATGTGATTTTGTTCTGGTGCAGTAGCATTGCCTAAGAAGTTTAAGACTGAGGCTACATGGCTATTGCTAACAGAATGCTTTTCACTGCAAGTGGGCTTAGAGCTGGGATACCTAATTACTTCCATAGTGCTATGGAAATAATTGGGTTTTAAATCAAAGCTGCATTCTTGCTGGCTATGATTTAAATAGCCACGTTGGGGGTCCTGGGGGACCTCTCAAACAAAAAATTTGTCTCACCGAATCACCCTAAAGTTTAAGTTCATTCTGAATCGAATTGATTCGGCCATCTCTAATATGCATGTATAATTTTATTTATAAAGCGCCACAAATGTACACAGTACTGTACAGTTCAGTATAATACAGGCATGGGAAAAATGCATTATATAATACAAGTATAATATCACAAGGATACTTCACTTTAAGTGCTAGGTTGCAGTTGACACAAGAGATTGGAGGTCCCTGCCCCATAGAACTTACAATATAAATGGGAGCAAGACTTACATACACAGAAAGAAGGATAAGTAAGAGTTGTAGCAACGTACTGAAACACAGGTCAATAAATACAAATAAATAAATAGGTCAATAAATACAGATATTAAGCATGAATAACTAAAGATAAAATATATACATAAAAATCAGAGATAAAAATCATTGCTAGTGTTTCAGACCTCTAGACATAAACATAGGTTTTAACTTGCTGTTCTGAGGTCTGAGAATGCCTGGGTCTTTTTCACCCCAGGCTGTTCAGGCACCGCCAGTCTTACAGGATTATCCCCTAAGGCCCTTTTACTTCTTTTGGGATGCTTTGCTGAAATCCTAGGAGGGATCACTACCTTTTTCTGGTAGAGGGGGAACTTACTTTATCTTTTACAGAGATCCTTAACACCCCCCATGGGGAAGGTCCTGGGACTATAGACCAGAGTAGAGCAGGGCCTGGAACTAAAGACACTGCCCACTTCCTGAACATTTCTATTTATAGACTGGGTTTACTCCTCCCAGCTATGTTCATAAAGAGATATATTTCTTAATGCAATAATATAGGAGTCCAGCAGGTGGTGCTATTACCTGGGAGTAACAGTCAATTTAGATAGATATAAAGCATTTAACACAGTAAGAACATAGCATATGAGGGGTCAGCAAACTTTACTATCAAAAGAGCCATTTTGCCCCCTCTTCCACTAAAGAAAAGTAGTCTGGAGCCGCAAAACATAACTTAGAAACTTTTAAAATTTTTAATTTTTTTAAAATTTTACCTGTTACAACATCAGAATACAACAAACAGAAGAAAATAATAGCAAAAATAAAATATATAAATCAAAATTACACTGATAAATAATCTTTATTCTTTTATTTTCATTTGCCAATCATGGCAGAAGGGAGCCACAACAAGGAGGCTGAAGATCCACATGCGGCTCCAGAGCCATGATTTGCCTACCCCTGTGATAGATGAATACATCATAACACATAAACTGGTAGGAAATGGCATAATACCATTTTCACTGTATGCTTATAAATTACAGAAGAGCTACAAAATCCAATTTCTAATAATCCAATCTCTGCTGAATCTACAGATTTTATGGAAATACTAGTTAGGTGTTACAAAGCTAAAGAGAGAAAATAATTCTTTTAGTCTCTAAGGTTACTGCGCAACAGTTACACCTCGCAATGATCCATATATTAGAATATGGTGAGGCACTTATGATCAAGTATTATTTTTCAGTGGACTGGTAATGCAGAATGCCTACTAATATAGTAATTTTAGGCCTCAAATGAGATAAAAGATTAATGAAAAAAGCAACTGAATCCTCCATAATATCTGTGCTATAAAGCATGTACCTGAAGTGCACATTAGTTGTTGCATTGTATAGGTCCAGTTATATGTTATATGATATATACTTTATGGTAGCTGCTAGCATCACTGATTATGATGATGAAGTCAAAGAGACAGATCACTGTAAAAAGATATTTAGTTGCTAGTGCATACACTCATTGCTTTAGATGCATGCTTTCAAACAATGTTACAATGACAATGAATGCCCTTCAAAGCTTTCTCCAAACTATGGCTAAATTTAGTTAATATAATAAGGCTTGCTTCAACAGTTCTTGGTAACAAGCAGGTTCTCTGAACGTTTTGACCATTTCAAAAATTACTGCAAATGAATACATTGCACAAGTTCACATAATTTATGGTTAGTTAAACAGCACTGGGATATTTTAAACAGTGCAGAATTTATAGTGTTTTATTTTTGGGGGGTTTAACACACTTTTCCAGGTGCATACCACAATGATTTTGAACAGACTTAAAGGAACAGTTTAGGCACCAACAGTTATTTTCTGTCTGTTTGGCACTGTTAAATTAAAGTTAAATAAATACTTTCTGTCATATAAATTATTTATTTATTGCCACCCTTCACAATTTAGCACCAGTTTGGTACCGAGACTCCTCCCCTCTCTCAGCTACTTTCTCTTCAGCAGTTCAGTTTGGAATGTTGAGTTAAGGAATTGACTGACAGACTGGATAATGCTA
>WMED01011249.1:0-15355 GCA_019650415.1 Pipa parva | reverse complement strand
CATAGCAATAAATTTTTGTTTTAAATTTTATTGGGAGTGCACAACGTTTTTTCTATTGCAATCCCCAGTAACCTATTATAATGCTAAATTCCCAGTTTCGTGATTGCAATGCAAAGTAGTTTTGCAGAGTGTCTAGTGCCCAATTTCTAAGTCAAATTAAATTTTTAATACCTATTGCCCAATAATCCAGATGCAATCAATATTACTTTAAAGTGTCCTGTTTCCCTCCTGCTTTACAGGTGCCCATTAATGATTCTTAGTGCCCAACACCAAGGCCAAATATTTAAAACTTAAGGCATAATTACCAACTGCAGAGTGGGGTGGTGGGTAATGCCACTGTAGAAATCATAATTATTTGCCACAAACAGTTGTTGAATTCACCTACTAAGTTTCTGCTATCTGCATTAAGCATCTAATAATTTTGCCTGAGAATAGAGACAGAGTCCTGTCCCTTACAGAAAATCATAGTGGAATTACCCTACTTTTAGGTAAAGTAAGAAGTAACTTTGAAATGGCAAAAGAAATGACACAAAAAATCCAAAAGCCTTACTAGGAAACGGCACCCAGAATATGAAGCCTCCAGGTGACAGCTAGGCTGGGTTGGCTTCTGTAATAGGGTGTAGTAG
The DNA here is from genome assembly GCA_019650415.1 of Pipa parva. Lineage (NCBI taxonomy): Eukaryota > Metazoa > Chordata > Amphibia > Anura > Pipidae > Pipa > Pipa parva. The sequence continues at coordinate 14,729 of WMED01011249.1, read as the reverse complement.
ATACATGCCAATTTAGTTCATAGAGCAGGAGCTCTCCCACTGATTAGAGTAGACCCCAGGGATTGAAGGAGGATTTCCCAAATCTACAAAATTAAGCTTCTTGCAAAATCTAGCTGTAAGGCTCCATCCCAGGATTTGAACTGGGGTTGCCTTACTCAGAGACAATGAAAATCCCACTAGGATATTAAGCCACTCTGGATTGAGTTAAGTTCCAATTTAGACCAATTTTATAACACAGCTGAACTCCCCTGGCTCCCACAGGTGTTTGTAATGATTGGAACCCAGGTTCAACCTATCCATGAATCTGTTGCCAGCCAATTGCAACAAGAGCTGCCCTTTATTAAGCTGCCAGATTCTATGTGTCCTTGCCTGAGCAAGGAGTTTCTCTGTTCAAGCCCTGAGCTGTATCCAGTTTGTATCCTGCACTTTAGTTTCCTATATTCAGTCAGTATCTTGCGTTCCAGTTTCCAGTTGTTATCCTGCATTTCACTTTCCAGTATCTGTCAGCTACCACCAGTGGGAAGTTAACCTGGGGACTGTGACCTTGGGGTTCCCTTGCAGCAAAGGCCACACCCCCTCATGGAGGTTAAGGGTGAAGACCGGGAGCCACTTAGACTTCGCACCTCAGAATTAACCAGTGCAAATTCCATTGTGGTGCAGAGGATCCACCCACTTGCTGCATCATTACAGTAATTAGTAGTGGAAAACCCACTGTCCAAAGCCTATTGATATACACAGTTATTTAAGAATTATTCTAGGGAACTTATTATATGTGCTGTAACATTATATGTTTTTTAAGAAACATATAATACATTTTTTCTGTTCCTGTCAATGCATCCTTGACATCCATAATTGTATTGTTGCCCATTATTCCATATTTGGAAGATCTTTTCATTACTATATACTGCTATACTGCCTTTACAATCTAGGGTTCATTGATGTGCATTTTCCTTATGGTAACCAAAGAGAATTGTGGAAACTGTATCCAAAATTGCATTACACTTCTTAAACTGTATTGTGTCTGTCTTGAAATTTAAACCTCCATTCCCCATTTTGCTTTTTTTTTTTTGTGGCTGAGAGTCAGCAGAGAGACATATGATCTAACAAATTATTCAACCAATCAATCACTTTCTTCTCACCTCTAACCTTAGCCAATTTTCTGTTTGTCTAATCACACAACAATGCAATTAATTATAAATACCACAAAGAGCTATTTCCCCATATTAATGACAGACTATGGTTAGTAGACTACAGTTGACGTTATTTGCATTATTTATTGCCAAGGCTGACTGATTGCTAAGATAATTAATATCATATTAAAGGAGCAAAGTAACATCAAAGTAACATTCCACTTTACATTTCTTAAAACCACATACTGCATTTTCACAATGAAGGCTATACATTCACCAACACATCAGGGATTCTGCCAAACTGTTAAGAATAATTACATCATGTTGGCATACAGACTTTCCTATCTTCTCATAGGTCAGTGGATACTCACATGCACAGTGTATTTGTAAACTCAAGCAACACAAATTCTGCATTGCCTTAACACTGACATGTAGGTTGTGCCATGTGGCTGCAGACAGGCAGAGATATACTGAAATAAATCCTGCCCAGCAAGATTAAAGTAAAGAGTAATTTATTTTTGTTCATAAGTAAGTAAGTTAAATAAAATTTAAGTAAATTGTAATTATGATTCTTTCAATTTGGAAATTTAAAATGTTTATAATTTGGTGATCAGGACATCCCTTATTCCCAGGAACCTATTTAACAATCATAAGTGTTGCAGGGAAAAAAATGATTTAAAGGGTAAACTAGTCATCTTAATCTATATGCTGAATACCCTGCATAGCCATTTATTTCTTCTGAATGCAAGCCAGGTGCTGTAAACCAGTGTATCATGCCTTTAATTAACAGCTACCCTTAAAACACCTGCATTTTATAAGTATTTGAATTAAAGGCAATGCTTTGGCACCACTTGTAGTGAGAGTAAACTAATAATAACTTAAGTCAAATCTCTTCTTTAACCAGATACATTTAAATCATTTACAGGTATATTACATAATTTCATGTTATTGGTTAGCCCCAAAAGAAATAAAAAATTGTAACAAATATTATACCTTTCAATAGCTTAAATAGCTCAAATTTAAAAGTAGCATATTTTAAGACTCCATGATCCCTTCTTACCAGCTTACAAATACCTTGATTATTTAAAGCACATATTTTTATATACAGTACATGTGTGTTATGTGTATCTATCTATCTATCTATCTATCTATCTATCTATCTATCTATCTATCTATCTATCTATCTGTATATCTATCTGTATATCTATCTATCTATCTATCTATCTATCTATCTATCTATCTATCTATCTATCTATCTATCTATCTATCTATCTATCTATCTGTATCTATCTATCTATCTGTATCTATCTATCTATCTATCTATCTATCTATCTATCTATCACTATATATCAATATATATATATCTATCTCATGGATGTGGTACAGTCCATTTTCTTCCATTTTCTCAAAACAAAAGCAAATATTTTATGCAGCAGTAGTCAGTCAATAATACAAGAGACAAAATGACTTGAATGTCACCAGTGTGATATGTTTTATTGACTAACAACAAATTAAGATCAGCAATCGTACTCTGTGGACCCTTTGTTAGGCTTGGACTGATGTTTTATCAATTAATTACTAAAGCTAGCACTACGTACTTTATTATATAGGTGTTCACATTAACACTCATGTATGTGCTGGGATTCAAAGAATTGCTCATATGAAACTTATTCATAGGTTCATCACATCTCCGATGGTCCACCCTCTGATAAATTTATTGGAGCATATTCAAAAAGCAGCAATACATTTTATTGAGAATCCGTATGCATATTTCATGCTACAAACTGTCATAGGGCAATCTGAGTGCTTTTTGTAACCATTATCTATGTTTCATATCGACCATGAGATGTGTAGCTTACAGAATGGCAAAGGAAATGATGGATCATTAAAAAACATTATGCAGTATGATAAATAATGAAAACAATGCTAAAAGACCTCACAGCCTCATCCAAGTATGTTCTAGAATCCAGTTGCTCAGTTTTTTCTTTCTTTTCTTTTTCCATTAAAATAATTAGTAGATTGTAAGACCCGGTGACATGTTCTGCTGATTCTTTATTTTGCTTAGAAAATGAAATACACCGATGCTTTCGTTTTGAGTTGGTTACATCAATGACAACACCTTTGTATCAAACAATGACACACTGTCAATGTCATGCTCTTTTAAATTGGGAAACCTACCATAATAATACAATCTGAATGCTGAATTTACAAACACATCTGCCACCTTCCTGTAAGTGTATGCTGAAAATCCTTTCAAGTCATGCTAGAACTTTTTCTACTGAATTAATACCGGCGTGTTACACATCAGTGCAGCCCTTCATTATGAATGTAGATGATGAAATGTATTTTTGTTTTTTCCATTTGGAAATGACAACTGCAGTTGTTCTTTTAGATTTGTGTTCTTGTTGATTTATTGGAAATAACATGGTTAAGTGAAATTAGTTAGGGTCTTTTCTATGACTGTATTTATCTTATACGTACCTATCAATAATGCAGTTTTATTCCCTGCTCTTATATTCAGGACTCATAAATGTCGATGCATTTGAGTGGATTCTTTTTATTTAGTATTTCTCTCTCTCTCCTGCATTGAATTATTTTTCTAAATATGTTTTCTTACAGTATTGGCGATTTAAAAATCTGTTGATTGATTAAGGCAGAATTAACATTTTTTTTTTGTAGGTAAAATTGTGCCATAAACAAAAAGTGACTTATTACTCAGCCTCACCAGAGACTTAAAGAAATTGAATAAGAACACACAAGTATGCTTGATGGCTTTAATTTACTGTTTACAAAATTTCCCTGCCTTAATGAAAAAAAGAATCACTGTAGGGGGACAATTCTGTTATGCAATTTGGAACTAAGAATTTGGCATATGCTGCTATACAATAAATGAATAAATAAACACTGTGCAACATATTGAGTAGGATGACATAATTACAGTAACTTTGTAAAAATATTCCCTGAACAACAAAAAGACACAAATGCATCAGGGATTGAACAGTCAAGGTTTTATTCTGAACCATGAAAAAAGCCAGAACAATGTATGGTATTCTAAAATGTTTAAAACTACGAGGGGCATCGTTTATATTATTGAGTGGCATCTAAATGCTGTAACTCTCTAGAGGTGGAAACATATCATAAGCTAATAGAAGTTAACACATAGGCACCCAGTCTGACCAAGGCAGTGAAGGTAGGAAGAGAAATGTCTTTAGGCTCTAGGGTTTATACGTTTAACTGGAGGAATATGTATTTTTCATAGAAGAATTTACAGGTTCATACACATGTGAGGAGGTCCAACATTAAGCAACAGAGGAGGCCCTAAAAACAATTCCACCAGAAAAATATACCATTATCTATACCACCATTATTCCCAATCTTACCTGACCTGCCACCTAAAGCATGGAGGTTTAATAGAGATTACAGGGCATTATATATGTGTAATAATGCCAGTCTTAGCAGTACTACAATATAAATATGTTTGTAAGATGGCACTTTGCAAACTTTGTGCTTATGGATACAGGCATGGATTAGGCAACTCAGTATTTCCATGCTTTAATCGAGGACTCTGTTATAAATAGCTGATGTTAGTCCCAAAAGCCCATAGTTAATATCTTGAATTTCATGGGTAAATAAAAAATAGGTTTTACTGAGTTTTTACAATATTTCCAAATAATTCTAGATGTTCTCTAAAGCACTTTTTAGCTTAAATGCTCTTAGTACCACAAATGATTATATGTAAGGGTGGGATTTCTACTATCTATTATTATATTTACAAAGAGCGTTAGGCTCAGCTTAAATACTCTGAGAAATGATTGCCTGCTTGCATTACTTTGGGAGCAAAATGCAAATGCAAATCCTACAATGTGTTTAATTTCAAGAAATAAAACTTCAGGTGTTCATTGATTTCTCTGAAATAATATTGGTGAGTAAAAAACAAAAATTGACAGCAATAATTTCACTTAATGACCCTGTAGGCATTTCTGCATTACTAGTGTTCTCGTGTGTATAAAACATGAACTGAAATGTGTCAAATGGATGACGGGATATTTTAATAAAATATTGTGAAGTTATTGATGTTCCCAGTTTGAAATATATATTTAAATTTGATTGGGTTATCTGGGGTCTTTGAACTGAAGGTGAGCACCAACTCTAAAGATTTTATATTTATTTTATAAATTCATATCTACATAAAAGTCCTATGAATGTATCACTTACCAGGATAGCTTCTAATCTTTTGCAGACTCCATAACATTCTGGATCTTTACCCTAGGATATGCTGGGGAAAGGGACACCTTGAAGCTTACAAGTCTTCATAAGTAAATGAATGGAGCCACAGTCTTTTGCTCCAGATTATATTATTATTATAAACAAGCTTGGATACTTGTCTCTGATGTACTGAAATGTTTCACCTACACTGATTATTGAAACTATATTCACAAACACATGACAGCATTTCAGCTTTAATCAAATAAAAAACCACTCCTGGCATAATATGACCCCTTATATAATTATATAATTCATTGAGAATTGGGAGGAATGTAAATCCATCAGAAATGTTGAGAAAATTTGAGGAGAAAAAATCAAAATCACATTTCCCCTCACCACAACGGTTACTAGCTTATTGGATTCCAATACAAAAACTGAACAAGAATAAGTATACATTATTCCAAGATCTAATTTTGCTTAAACAAATCAAGTGAATGTTTGCTTTGCCTGTGTCTGATTGCAAGAATATGGAAATAGAACTATTACCATCACAAATATAATTACAGCTTCATTGTATATTATTGACACTTGCCCAGACAAGTACAAAATACAGCACATCGCCATAAAAGGTTTGTGTATAAAACAACCTTTGTTTTACCATATGGTGTGCCAATACAGGAAAAGAGACATGGGTGTCACATCCTTTCTCAAGCATTCTCACCTTCCTTCCTCCACTGTTTTTTTAACCCTTTGTTTTATCTGATTTTACTTTGATTGATGTTCTGGTTTTATGACCTTGGATTTACTTTTCACTTCTTACAGCTTACTTGCCCTGAGTCAAGCTTGGCACCCCAAATTTCTCATCCTACTTGCCCTTACTCTGACCTTATTGACTTTTATGTTTGTTGCTTTGTAAGCTGTTCAGTTGCTTGAGACAAGCTTAGATTCACATAGATACTTCTAGAGCTGGGAGGCATCTTTGCAATAGATTCTTTAATGGGTTATTTATCATATGGATGCCCAAGAAACTTCTATATGTGCATATAGACTGCAACACAATTAATCTAAAACCACTCCTACCTTTGGTGCTACTTCTCCAATCCCATGGTAAGGCCTGGATTGCATAAATTATATTTTATGATTTATAGGTGAAGCCGTTATATAACTAGAATGATCCAACTCGTTTGAAAGAATTTTTTGTTATTATGCATAAAGATGATTCACACAAGTCTCTATTTGCTCCCTCATCTCTTTTCTTATGCTTCCTTGGTCTTAAGAGGCAGGTCCAATCCAAGTAGCTCCTACACAGGTATCCGTGCAATTGGTAAAAATGAAAATCTACATCAGAACAATCCCCAAAAAGGCAGGAAATATATGTCTCTATTGTGGCCTAACATGACACTTTGCCACAACTTATGCTGTTCAGCTGGTAAACTTCTGAATAGCTTTGAGAGGTGCACTCTAGGGTCTGTATTTACTCCTCATCAATTCAACTCATTCAAAGTCATATTTTGGTGCCTACTTTCTGGTTTTTCTGATTTAAGAAATTAGGAAATTTCTTAGGATACAAGTTTTTGAAGAGTCATAATATCCCTTTCATTTCCCTGTCTCAATCCTTATCTGCTCATGCTATAGATAGCAAACTTTTATACCTGGGTACAGTCTTAGTTATACCATACTGTTTAACGTACTCTCTGGATTTGTGTGGCACAGTTTTCACCAAACAGGACCTGCATGAGTGATATCATTTGGTCAGAATAAGACAACATGATGGATGAATGGCCACCTTTAAAACTAAGGACCCTATGAAAATGTTGTCATGTCATACTTTCTCAAAAGCAAACTTTCAGGAAGGACTTGCTTTTTAGGAGTCTTATGTTAAAAGGACATTTTCTGATTTTAAATGCTCAAGACATGTATCTTTTGGCTTTTAAGAAATGATGTATGTTCTTAAGACATTTTTGTGGGTTGGCTTTCTTTCTCTGACCATTACCTTTCATTTTGGGAATTAGCCAGTCAGACATCTGATTTTCAGCACTCGTTGCTCTCTTTATAGTTTCTAAATGTTGTTCTTCCCTACTTCCTTAGACATTTTGAATGCACTGTTTTATTATGTATCACAACGATATCACCAGTAGGAAGCTACCTCAACTGCAGGCTATAATTACAGATCATTAGGCTGGTATTTCACTGAGAGATTGTCTCATCTTATCTTTATACTTTCTGTGGCAACATCCCATGGGAGTAATCTCACTATGTCACATTACAATAAAGTAATACTAATCTATCCTCTGAAAACATCTGCAATAACAAACAGAACTGTTCTTTTTTTTTCCTGGAAAAGGTATGCAGTTAGTTTAAAACGAATGTAAACAGTGTTCTAATTAAGTCTTGAAATTAAAGTCAATAAAAACTTGAATGCAAAATAAAACAATTTTACTTGGCCAAGAGAAAAATATCTGATGATATATAGAGATGCATTTCTAAATGCATAAATGTTATATTTCTGTTGCTACTTATCCTGTAAAATGCTAAGCTGTACTAACTAAATATGTTTACTGTTTTATTGTATTACACTTTATCAAACATAGCGTGTATTGGCTATTGCAATTGTCCAAATCTGTAAACAGTGAATAAGAGTGTCATGGCTGTTATTAACAGGAACATTATGTTGGCTTTCACTGAGTGGCTTTCAAATATAGTAGAGGTACAGCGTTGTGACTGAAATGATTTATTATACATGTGATTGTAGGGACTGTCTGACACATCTCTTTATAGACAACAGAGCAAGGTCTTATTTATTTAATCATTCTTTTCTTTTCCTGACAAAGGGTAACCCTGAGAGTTATACTGCAGAGGGACCTTCAGCAGGTATCACAACAGAAAACCAATAAGAGTGTTGTTGTTTAAATTGGTTTTAAGAATAGTTATAGATTAATTATTTTCCCTCTACAGCTTTTTTCTTTTTGAGTTAATTAATTTCTAATATCAACATAACCCAAATCATGAATGAATAGAGACTTTATTCCTTGCCTCCCCCTACTTTTAACTTTGTTGCACAAATGACCTTAATATAAATTCCCCCATTTGCCCTGTCATTTGGAAACTCCAAAACATGCAGCATATACTGTATGTAACAGCTATTTAGCATTAAAACTTTTCATATAAAGCGAGAAACGTATGCTACACACACACAGATTCAATCTTATAATACAAAAGTATATTAATACAACATTGAACTGTTTATTTCCAAATTATAATACAAAATTTGCACAGCAGCATACTCTTGAACAGGAACACCATAACATATATTCAAGTCTTGTTAGTGATTCCATATCGTAATGTTTACTATTCAAAACATGCAATACTCTGCAGGTAGTGAATCTTCAGGAGTAAAAACAGAGTTATTAGATAAGTGTCAATCGGAAATCGGTAACTACACTAAAACATAGTCAGGAAGAAAGTGCTTGCATAGATAGTTAAACAGGAACTAGCGTAGACAAGAAAGACCTGACCTCTTAAAGATGCCTGGGTGGAAAAACCATCTTCAAAATAATTTTGTAGAACCTCTGATATGGTTTCATCCTTCAAACTTCCAGTAGGGTTTTGAGGCCCAGAGCTGTTCATGCTAGAATTCTTCTTTCCTGCTCAGGAACCTACCAGATACAGGAGACAACTTCTAAAAGTACTCTTTGAGGAACAATAGTTTTCTTAAATATATTACTCTTCTAAATGTACATACCTCATAGAAAACCTATCCCATCAATAGAGATGTATACCTAATTGAGTGTAATTTATGAATTCCTTTCTTTTCAACTGTTATAAAATCACTTTCATATGTCATGCAGACCTAGAAACATATTTGTTCTATTTGTTACCACAAAGTAACTGGGAACAGCAGAATTATAAAATGTCAAATAAGGCCCAACTGTTCATTTTTATTTACAAATGTAAATAATAGCAATAGACCCTTTATGTCTGTCTATCTGACTTATGACTAATAAAGCCATGAAAGCCCATCTAACTCACTCTGTAATATCATGAATGCCAATTAAAGGTTTGATTCACAAAGAAACACAAAGGTGAACTCACACTGCGATAACAGTGCTCTGTGATGTAAAAACCAGAGGGAATGACCCCTGATGACTTCATCAACCTATTTTATGTGCATTTTAGAAAGGAGAATTAAAAAAAATAACATTATTATTAGGTCAGCCAAGAGTTTTATCTCAGCAACCTCATTAAGTAAAGTCAAAATTAACCTCACTACAATTCAAGTCACATAACCAAAATAGATGTGAATTCGCTTCTCATCATTGTTTAAAAGCTGCAAATACTTTTGTTGAACAGTCGGACAGCGGCAGTCGAATGTGCAGTGTGGTGTAGTCAGTCAGATAGAAGTAGGAAGTGAAGTAATGGGGAGTGATGGAATCTTGACAAGTCAAGGGCAGTGACGTCATTCTCACACTGTCCCACTAACTATTCTGGGAATATTCCATGGATCTCTATGTTACTTTGTCCCTAGATTATGTTGTTAATTAGTCGCAGTTGCCATTCTCACTTTTGAAGGAATAATTCGCCACTCTGATCTGCAAAGTCAAACAGGTGAATTGGGAGCAGTTCATCAAGTCGCAATTGCACCTTTGACACACTCCACAGCTTTTTCAGTTGTCAAAGTACCTGTGTATGCACATGCCAAAAATGATGTGAAGAGCTCCACCAGATCATGACTAACACGGTCGTCAGAACTGGTCACGTATTTACCACTTTGCAGAGTTTTGACAAAAGCGAACATCGGGATGTGGAGCATAGACATGAATTTGCAGCTCAGACTGTCAAATTGGGGGGTTAATGGCAGGGCTACTGTGTATAAGGTCACTTATTCAGTCAAAAGTGACAATAGCAAATGCGACCAAAAATGACAACATTATATAGGCACAGAGTGACATCAAATTGAAGTCTAAATTTTTATTCATGTTATAAGTGGAGCAAATTAAGTCACTTCATTACACAGGTGGAAATGGACACACACTCCCTTCTACCTTATCAGGGATGTTGGAATTCAGTCACACATTACACGCAGTCAGTCATTAGCTTCCATTAACCTCTTAAAGGGTGCTACTGATGCTGTATGATTAATTTATCTGAAAGACTGGGAGTGCAAATGAATGAGTCGCCTCCATTCATTTGTTAAAGGACAGGAATGTGAATAGATGCATTGCCTCCATTCATTTGTTAAAGGCTGGAAATGCGAATGGATGAGTCTCCTCCATTCATCTTAAATTGCATTATCTTACAAGGCAGGAATGCGAATGGATGAGTCACTTCCATTCATTTGTTAAAGGCTGGGAATGCAAATGGATGAGTGGTGGTTATTGGGTAAGTACAAACTAAACAGCAAAATAAATGGTGCTAAAAGGGTTAAGCATATGCAATTTCTAACAGTGTTATTTTTTTCTCAACATTTAAGGCGATTTCAGATATGAATGTCTAACATAGCTCCTCATGCCAATTCTAGCTTCCAGAATGATTGGTGAGAATAGATACAATATGGTGCAGAAACGAACCAGAGGAGTAATAGAGCACACCTTTGGTGTCTTGAAAAATCGGTTTAGGTGCCTTGACAAAATTTGCATCAACAAAAATCTGCCCATTGTGATAGATCCAGAGGTCTCCCCTGAAGTAAACCACACGCCCACCGCACAAAACCACACAGAGGTAGGAAGAATGACGAGGCAGCGGCTCATAGTAACTCATTAACTTTGGTAGCAGGTATTATTTATCCATTTTAATACCAATCATGCAAGTATAACTGAGTTCTGATTTACCTATTGCTATGTTGATGCTTACAATTAGATGACTACTCATGGATTATTGTGGGTTGGTAACAAAGGAAAGACTGCATTATTTTAAGAATCAATTTCACCAGGGTCTACTCTGTAGCATAATAGTACAGTAGTCAGCATAACTAGCTGATACCACCCTATGTTTAGTCATGAAATACAAATCTAGGCATTGCCTGTAACTCACAATAATCTAACTCTACTTTCATATGTGTTACCATGAAGATACCTTACCTTAAACATATAGGATAGCTACCCTTTCCATGGATATATTTAATAAAAAAAGTTTGTCATGGCAAGTATCGCAACAAGGCAAATCTCGCAATACTTACCAGGAGAAACTTCAAAGCCTTCTCCCGAGTTATTAAACTCGGAAAAGCACAAAGGGCTTTCCCAAGTTTAATAAATTTTATCCTCAAGAAGTAAAAATAAAAACTTCTTTATTGTGAAAAATCCATTAAAACCAGAATCCGATCAAACAGATTAAAAAAAGCACCTAGGTGAGTAATTCACGGAGAGTATTTCTGCTATTATCTATTGGATTGGGAGTTTGTCCTCTCTCCAGAGCACCTGTTGTTTTAAGCAAAGGAGTGGATGTGTGTTTTCACTTAATATTGGAATTGAGCTGCCTATCTATAATGTGACTTTATCCGTCTATGCTTATTTCTGTCGCAGTCTAGCGAATTTCACACTGTTCACTGGTCTATGCAAATGTAAGCATTCGCTGCTGTTCGCTTGTTCACCAAGCGTATTGAAGTGAATTCACGACAATTTTGAATTGTTGTGAAGTGAATTCATCATGTGAATTGTGGGGGTTATTCACTAAAGTCTGAATTGTTGCGTATAGGTGCGAATTCATCAGATAAAGACAGTCGCAATAGGCTGCTTCTGTTGCAGTCTATTCTCTTTATAATGAGAATATTGTTGCAGTCGTGACTTTATTATGGGAAAATTGTCGCAATATTAACATTAAAAAATTGTGACGACTTTAAAATGGGGAAATTGTCTCGGATTTACTGTGTCGAATTTGCACCTTAGTGAATAATCAGACTTTAGCCAATTAGGCTCTTTGGGCAAAATTTATTAAAATAAAAAATATTAATATCGCGATATCGGTCTTTTTTTTTACTGATATCGCGATATCGGATGTTTTTCAGATATCACGATATCGATATTGCTGATATCGGCCGATTTTATCAATATTGCGATATCAACACTGCCGTTATCGCTATATCAGGCAATTTTTACCGATATCGCGATATCAATCTTACCGATATTGGCAGTGTTGATATTGTGATATCAGCAAAAATCGTCTGATATGGCATTATCGGCAGTATCAATATCTTGATATTGATATTTTTGATTTTAATAAATTTCATCCGTTTGTCTTACTATTCCATGAGATCATACATTACAGACTGAGAACAGAAAAAAATGTAGAAAACATATTTTAAAACGAGTTTCTGTACATTTATCTTGATATATTTATATTGCTTGGCAAAGTGATGGGGCTTGTTACCAATGTATCACTACTTTTCTTTGTAACTGCGCATTATTTTATTAGTTAAAGATTTCACAGTACTGTAAAATCCTACCACGTTTCAGATAGATTCATATCTATTGTACAAGCTCCTCTGGCATATATAATAGTTATACAAAACCATAAAATAAGTCAGTATCTCTTCCTATAAAAACTAATCATAGGCTGTTCTGCTAAACACCCCTGAAGACTTCATTCATATGAATATAGTATGTTGCTATGGAGATCCTTCTCTGATTTTCTTACCATGTCCCATCGTATTCATTTCTTGTTTTTCAGGGTAAAGAGTTTATTTTTAGGAAAGTCTGACATTCTACCTGAAACTGTCATGAAGTCAGTTATAAAAATAGTAAATCTAGTAGTCATGGTGATATTTCCCTGATACTGCTCATAAACTAACTGGGTTTTACTGGAGCAAAAGTCACTGATAGGAGTAACTGCAGATGATTATATTTTGTGAGCCTAAAAAAGGAAATATATCCACTACACGTCAAATGAAAACAGTAATAAGAAATATATTAACAGTAAGATGTTTAAATCCACGAGAATATATTCTTCCAAGCATGCAGTCTCTATTAACCTTCATAGTGTTACTTAGAGGACGCAATTCATTTTCAGGCTCTCTTACACAATGTGCATAATGCAATGTATTGGTTTTTTGATAATGCACCATTTTGATTAGTGTGATACTATATGTATTGGATAGTATATAATTGATGTCTTCCCACTGTAGGATATTAATAAAAGATAATTAAAGTATGTACTGTTACATTATTCTGTCCTGTGCTCCATTACAAATGTCACAGTGAGTACACTACCAGATCAAACAAAAATATTACTTGCTACATAACAATGATAAATGCCAAGTTTCTAAAACCAATAAACACATCATGTTTGTTTTTATTTAGGGGGAATCGAAATGCAGTAAGTTTAATTTCAATTACATTTGATTAATTCATGGGGAATTTTTTTAAAGCAGGGTTTCCCTTAAATCGATACTGGCAACACATATTTAACCAACTTTTTCATGGGTATTCTAGTTTTTGTTTTTTTTATTAAATAGTGGATTTCAAGTCCCAATGGGAAAATTCCACCTTTGAATCAATATGCTCAACTAGCTGTACCCAGTCCCTTTTGGTGGCCTGGGCAATTGTATTTCACACTTTGAGTATTCAGACTGTAGCGGCTTCTTGTAGAAAAGTAAACAGATAGGTTTACAATAAGAGGAGAGAATATTTAAGGGAACAGTTTATTTGCCATCAGTTATTTGCCTATTCATTTGTGTTAAATAAATGGTTTTTGCAGTATATCTTATTTACTAATTGAAATAATTTTCAGTGTACAGAGGGTTTCTAACTGCAGCTACTTCTCTCTGCCCCTGACTACCTCTTGAGCAGCTCATTTTGGAAACTCAAGCTACACATTTTACTATAAGACCTTAGAATTCTTTGTAATGTAATCAAAAACCGTGCAGCTGTGCAATCTCCGATCATTAGCACCCACCTGCTTCTTTCTGATTGCTTTATTGAAAACACTGAAGTCACATGGGATTCCAAACTGATCAGATAAAGAGGAAGTAGATAAGAGAGGAGGGGCTTCTGTAAGAAAGTGGCAGTAAATCCATAGCTACTAAAAATAAGTAAATAAAATATATTGCAAAACTGATTTATTTAATAGTGGCAGTTTAATTTGCAAATAACTGTTTGAGACAGGACTGTTCTTTTAATAAAACTGTCTCTATTATTTAGGCTCTCATTTATTGCATATTTCATTTTTATAAAGTTTAACCTGGTTCCTGGAAATAATCATATTCCCACAATGCCACCAGATATTGAAATGTTATTTGTTTGTTGTATCACCAACAAGTTTAAGATTAGGATTAGAGAACATTTTATGAAAGGTAACCAGGATATGATACAACATATATATTATTTTGCATGAGTTATCTTGTAGACCAGCGTTTCCCAAATACCGGGTCGCGACCCGGTACCGGGCCACGGAAAGCTAAGT
>WMED01011248.1:0-15355 GCA_019650415.1 Pipa parva | reverse complement strand
TGTTAACGAGCAGTTGGACAGGTGTACCTAATAAAGTACACTCTACACTCCTGAGCGACAACCTCCTTCCCTCCGCCAGGACATTATTAATGGGTCATGGCTGGGTATTCCAGCAAGACAATGACCCAAAATATACAGCCAAGGCAACAAAGAAGTGGCTCAAAAAGAAGCACATTAAGGTCATGGAGTGGCCTAGCCAGTCTCCAGACCTTAATCCCATAGAAATCTTATGGAGGGAGGTGAAACTCCGAGTTGCCAAGCGACAGACTCAAAATCTTAATGATTTTGAGATGATCTGCAAAGAGCAATGGACCAAAATTTCTCCTGATGTGCGCAAACCTCGTCATCAACTAAGAAAAATGTCAGACTGCTGTGCTTGCCAACAATGGTTATGTCATCAAGTATTAAGTCTTGTTTGCCAGAGAGATCAAATACTTATTTCTCACTGCAAAATGCAAGTAAATTTATATACAGTAATTTATACAATGTGGTTTTTTTTTTTTGGATTTTATTTTGGATATTCTATCTCTCAATGTTAAAATTAGCCTACTCTTAAAATTATAAACTGTTCATGCCTTGGTTAGTGGGCAAACTTTCAAAATCATCAAGGGATCAAATAATTATTTCCTTTATTGTATATATTAAAAAAAAAAGCAGTTATTTCAATATTAGAACCTAAATTAGTATTAGTTTTGAGGTGACGGGTGTACTTTAACACAATAGTTTATTTACAGACCTGAAAACTGCCACAATTTAAAATCTCTTTTAATTGCTTAGGAAAACGAACACATATTATTATATGATTATGTATTATGTTCACAGAGTAAAACCATCAAAATGACAGAGAATAAAAAGAACACTCATCTGCTCTCCTTTAATATTTATGTTTTCTAGGTATTGCAAAATCCAACTAAACACTAGTACGAGAAATAAAATTATTGCTAAAGTTAAAGAAGACATAATTAATAATTTTAGTGGCCTTCAAATGACATTAACGGGAATATGCATAATGTTACTCGTTAGCAGATTTTAGAAGTGACTTTGAGGTTATATACACTGGGCTTTTAAGTATAAGGGCCAACCTGTATAAATGGTATAATTCACCTTTAATACAATTTACATTTTAAAAAATCCGGAGACCAGAAAAGGTGAAAAAAGCACATTTCTTGCTCTTATAAAAATCAATATTGGCCCTACGATCTTTTTTAGTTTGCTATTGATATAATAATGAAAGTATACTTTTTTATTTTTTATTAATATTTGTCAAATCATTCCACATTTTAAAAACATTAATTTGGATGTAAGTCCAATGGATCTAATCTTGTTTGAAATATTCTAAGGGATGTCGTCAAAGGGATAATTAAGTCACATGTAATACAATTTTTTTAATCCTTAAGGATAGGGTCAGGTATAGAAACAGGTATCAATAAAAACCCATATTCCTCTATGTATAATTTTAACTGTACTATATTTTTTTTTGAATAAATGTCTTTTATATCAAAAAGTAAAACTAATACAAAACAATTAATGATATGGCCCATTTTCAAGAACCTGTAATCTGTCTACAACATTTCTTGTACTGTTTGTAAAAATCTAAAATATAGGGGATTATTGATCAACAGGGCAATAGTTTAGTAACCCATAGTCTGGAATGGATATTAGAAGCATTGTTTACCCTAGTAGGTTACTTTCTAATGTGGTACTATTTATTAACATGTTTAGATCTTCTTAAAAAGATTATTGGCTCTCAAATCTCTTTGTGCCTTGGGTGAACACTACAACTTTTTTTCCAAGGAGTTATCTGTCCATGGTGTCTGAGTTGGTATGAGATATCACTGAATGAAGTCTGTCATAAGAATAAGGGGAACCATAGGTGCAATGGGACTCTACTACCAAGAAATACTAGGGGTTTCTCTCTAGTGTATAAAGTCAGGGACCTTGGAAATTAGATTTGGTATAGCTTTCATGTGGACAAAATCCACTTTCGGTAAGTCTACTAAATTACTCCACCATGAGGCTTCCTGTTTTTTTATATATGTACATGTAATGTGATATTTTTTTTTTTTTTTATTAGCGCAGCCTGGCTAACAAAAACTCAGTTTCCATTTTGAACCAGGTACATCAGTTGGTTAAAACTGTCAAGGGAAAGAATGGACTGTCTGCCAAGAAGTCTTCAATGTTCTGAAGTGTAGTGCTTGCGTTAGCTTTCCGCAAAGAACTTCTAGGGATCGGTAAGGCAGCCATCGGTACTGTCTTTAACTAAAATGTAAAAGTAGCATGGCAACATTTTTACATAGCATTTATTAAAAGATAATTTAGACAATCATATCATTAAATATAAGCATTGCGGCCTGGAGGCTTAATATTCCCTTTAAAAAGGGCAATCAGTTTTATTTTTAGGTAAGGCCTCAATTTCCTGCTGTGGAGCTGTACAGGATAATCAGTCTGTAACCTCTGACAATAGACTCAAAGGTTTTAAATAAATTCTCCAGCAATCACACAATAAAAGATGAACAAACTCTGTTATCATAGTATATTTCATACTTCATTGCGGAGACAATGTTTTGTAGGTCCACATCATCTAAGGAAGGGAGCAGTTTACTACCAAAACATTGTGTCAACAAAATTTGCTGATTTTTGATTGTGTGATTCCTGGAGCAGTTATCGCAACCTTTAAGGGGTGTTTTATTGACACCTTTTAAGGAGGCTACTGCTTGGGTGAACCAACAATAATGAAAATGTACAGCCTAAACTTCTTTGAAGGGGAACTAAAGGCTTACTTTGTCTAGGGATGGTTCTTAAGGGGGGGATATTTACCTATGTCTTTTTTTATCCCCAGTGATTACCAAATACTGCTTTTGCACTTGCTTGATGTTGAAGAGAAAGCAGGAAGTGAAGAGGATTTCAGCTTTGCATTGGAATAAATGAAGATTGGCTTTTACAAAGAGCAGGAGGCAATGCTGAAGCCTTTAGTTCCCCTTTAACAGCAACTTGATCATAGAAAAATTGCCTGTATATTCTGGCCTGTAGTAAAATATCCTTTTGCATTTCCACTATAGTATAAAATGGTACGCAGCACTTTTATTTGCTAGTGCTTTCAATTTTATAAAGTTTGGTGTGTAAATACTCTTGATAATGTAACACCTTTTCTGTTAAGAAATTTGAGAATGTTATGAATGTTCTAAATAATTCATGATTGCCAAAGATCAGAGAAAAGCACTAAACACCAAAGCAATGTAAGATTATGCTTTGATAGAAGCTTGTGAATTATTCAGCTAAATGTAAATCATTCAATTGCATGAGCTGCTAACAATTGATTTGTCCATGTACCTTAAAGGACCAGTGACACCAAGAAGTGAGCATTTATCATTTGAACTGACGTATCTGTTATAGATATTCATTTTGTTTCCTTTTGTCAAAATGTAAAAGTGAATTGTATTTAACAATAGCTAAACTATATTTTATAGGAATGATACAGATTGTTTGACATGGAAGATTAAAGTTACAAGTTATACAGGGAATAATATACAGGTGTTAGTTATTCTGTATGCAATGAGCAAAATATATTAAATTGAAGTCAAACAAGTTTACGGGCTTATTTGTGACAGCCTGAAGGCTTGTGTTAAAGTCACGCCCATTCACGCTCATTTGTCACTTCCTAATATTATACGTATTCAGTGCCCCCCCTGCCCTGCACCGCCCCCCTTGACCCACGTATCCCACTCCCCTCCAACAACGGTGACATATTAAAAAAAAACAAACTATGCACGCGAGCGCCCCCTGGACAGACGGCACCCCTAGCATTCGCCTATATGGCCTAATGGGAGAGCTGGCCCTGTACATATTCATCAAACTCTGATGTGGCAAATTTGCGACCATTTCCAGTGCTTACAACTGTCGCGAACTTAAGGAGCTCTTCTCTTTACTTTGAGTGCAAATGAGCAAGTAATTCACATATTCATCAAGCTTTGCAGTCTGTTAAAGTAACAAATTCCTCAAAACATACTGTGTCGGCTTTCACCAATTTTACTTCACCAGATCAAAGTAGTGAATTAGGGGACTAATGGAAGGGCTCTTACTGTTCAACAGACAATGCTTCACTACACAAGAAACCATATTCAACATTAATCACCTCTCTGTTGTGAGAATTCCCCCCCCCCCCACTTAATAAATAGTAACTCAAATTCACTTTGACAGTCAAATTCTCACTTTTGCTGAATAAGCCTCTTAATCTCTTAGCAAGGTAAATCTGATGTGCTGGTGAACACGTGTGTCACTGTCAGACCACATACAGGGTCAGGCAGTTAATGATTCATATGTATGAGTTATTACTTACTTACTTAGATCTGCAACATTGTCTGAATCTGACTGGATCTTTAAATGGTCCCTATCTATAGAGTGAACTGAGACATTTTTATTAAGCCATACAAAGATACATTTTAGTAGTTTTTTTATTTAGTTACTTTCATAATTGTTTTATTAATAATGCTGAATTCTACATTTTCCTCAAGTAAATACATTAGAAACAATTTTCATCCAAGTTATTCAAGTAGTTTTACTGATTAAAACTCTTTCCCTCCCTTAAATTATAACCTATAGGGGGAACATAGATGCTGCAGATTGTATTTGGATTTTTTTTTATATATTTGTTTCTATTGAGTAGGATTCGATTCAGATTGCTTAAAGTAATGTTTAAAGGTGATCTTTGTCATGTATGAATCCAGAGATTGGTGTTTGGCCTTAAACATTGACTCACAGATGAATTATGACTGTAGTGGCTTGATGTTCAGAGCCAGAGGGGATAAAATGTATGTAAACAAAGCCCAGTGGAATATGGGAAATAGAATATGATAAGAATTCTTGTTTGTTACTTAGTCCTGCTGTCATGGGGTTGCAGACACCCAGGAAATAGTGTCCTATTAGTTAATATTGAATATTTTAAATGGCATCATTGGGGATAATGATAAAGGGGTGAAATGGTTTTTCCTGTTTTTTTCTATTTTTTTTACCATTTTGTATATTTATAAAAATTGTAATTCTGTGGGTTTTTTTTTTTTTTTTTATTACCTGATATTTCCCCACCCAAATTTCGTAAATCACTCTGCACTATTTAAAAATGTTTTCAGCTCTTTTTAACCACCCGTTATATCTATTCACCACTTTACACATGGCAAAAATCAATAATTCCTATGGGAAACTCCTGCTAACATCAAAAACACAAGCCAAACTCTTAATCAAAAGCCAAAGCCTGGAAAAAATTAACAAACTGTCCAAAACAGTCAAAACCAGCAACAAACTATCCTAAACAGCAACAATAACACATAAATCATAAAAATCAGCAACAAAACATTAAAATAAAAACATTTTTTTCTATTGCTGCAGTGTGATTGGACCCCCCCAGCCCCCAATGTTAGTATTCTTGAGACTCCCTTTTACCCGCCACCCTTTGCTGGGGGATATGTACACCACTGTACTCCCCTAATCTGATCATCCCGTGGGCAAGAGAGGGAAAATAATCCTAAGCAGGTCCATGGGACCCACTCCCCACTACAGTTCCTCCTACCATGATATCCTAGTGGGGTAGGGGGCAATCAATAAAATAAATGTAGGAAATCATTGGACTTTATACCCCCACCATGTTCAAAGGAGTGGGGGGCAGACACATCCTACCCCAATGGCCCAGTGGAATAGAGTAAAATAATTAGAGCTATGGGGACAATACTGACCCCTGACCTCCACCCCATAGAGAGAGGAGAGGTCACCACCTTGGAGGGGGTCAGCCACTGATTTCCCAGGTTACTGATTTTAAAAGAAATGTTAAATCATAACCTGTTGGAAGCCCTAGATAAAATCTAAAGTAGGGGACTAGTTAAGGACTTTGACCCCTACTTTCTTATAGAATAACGGATCTGTGGAGCAATGTTCCCTCTAATTTTGTAAAGGCTGTGTGCGCAAGAAATTTCGTATATGCAAAATTATAAGCCTAAGTAAATAATTGTGCAATACATATATATTTAAATACAAATTTTTTGTGCGCACCATTTTAATCTGTGTGCGCTGGTTTGACGGGTCATGTGCGCGCGCACACGCGCACAGCTTAGAGGGAACATTGCTGTGGAGGTGTTGCACTAATGAGGTACAGATACTTTCTAAGCGTGGGCACCAAAAATGGAAAAAAAAAAAACTATGTTAAAATTTGAATTGGTTGGCTGTTGTTTTTCTCTTCTGACCCATGACACAGTCCTGGATGGGTACATTATCTAAAACCCTGCTTCTTTTTTACCTGCAACATAGTAAAATGAAAGGTCATCGGTCTTTGGCCATGAAGTAGTCCATGGAAGGCCATCATCTTCTGTCTTGATCCTCTATAGTCAAAGGGGTCTTGATCCATTGTTGCCACTTGCCACTACCTACTGGAAAAAAAACAAAAAAGGCACAAGGTCCTTCTTCTTCCAATTCCTTGTCACAGCTGAGAAGCCAGCTATTAAGATAGCCTAGTAACCTGCCAGAGAGGGAACTGCATGTGCTCCAATTCTGTAATACACTGGAAAAGGAGCTACAGTTAATTATGTATCTTAAAGAGCATCAGCAGGGTTTTTAAAGGGAATCTGACAGTAAAGCTAGTACTGAACCACTCAGCCCTCATAGTACTACTTTGTCAATGTAAGTAAAACAGTACCTGATATAACAAATGTTAAACCATTCATCCTTCTTAGGTCAAAAAATCTCTTGAAGTCATTCTGCTTTTAATGTCTATTTACTAGTCAGCTCATACAACAAAAGGAACACCGTTTAGTATACTTCATTGTCCAATGTCTAAATGTCTACATTTTCAGGAATGAGTCTGGGACATGGACTTTCAATTCACAAACAGTTCACACAAGAAACATTTAATGCAAATCATGTTTAGATTCTGCATTGAGCTAGACTAGAAACATAATTTGCCTTGTTGTTTTGTTATGTAATGTTTGGAATGTGTTTTCATCCCCATGCAGTGGATTTGTTTCCTAGTATTAGTGTGATGTGAACAGACAGATGGCCAGTTCTACATGCTTGAGAGAGCTCAGTTTGCAATGATTGTGATTTGAATTACTGGGGATTTTTGGTATGTCATGAAATAGCAAAATAAGGTAGAGGGAATCCCCTCATCAAATAATTTCCCCTCCTCCATGCTAATGTATTGTAAATATAACACCTCAAAAGTATTCTAGTGAAATAGCATCATGTCTATGCTGCAAGCAAGTAGGACATCTCGGGGATAGACAGGTTACTGCAGCTGCATGGTTTTCAATTTGTCTGTGGAAAAGGTAATTACATGGTTATTTAGAAAGGTTGAAAAAAGATACAATTCCATCAGTTTTGTCCAGAGGGAGATGAAAATTCAATTTAATACTTGGTCTTAATTTATTTCAACATGGGAAAAGAAATTTTGACCTGACCCCTGGTGGCAATCGGACTGGATTGACATGCTACTATGTGTTCTTACTGAATTAGATAGCCCCTATTATTATATTCTATTAACAATCCAAACATTTTGAAGAACTTCACAGATTTTGTCAGAACCAATTCATGAAAAGACTATTCCACAATGTCATAGCATAAAAGAACTCTTGTCACTGCTGGAGATTAAAAATTGTTACTTTCAGCCTCGGAGGGTTCCTCGAATCTTTTATGTTGTCCTGAAATTGAACAGCTTCACTTAATATTATATTATAATATTTTTATATAAGATGATCAGGTCAGTTCTAAAATTTCTTCTCATAAATTAGGTCCTCCCTTACATTCTGAAGGTCCTTCTTTGTGCAATGTTGAGCTCCAGGACCTTCTTTTTCTTTAATGGTACCCACTCTGCATGGTATTTTGAGGACATACCAGTAAATATATGGAAATCCGTATTCCTTAGTTTACACTATATTTGCATGAATGCACAAGCTTTCTTCATCCCAGCCGACAGGTTTGTTTTTTTTGTTCTGTGTTGGGAGCCTTGTGCATTGTGTCACATTATATAGAAATGTTTTGAAATTAGATGCTATCTGTATGTTTCCTATAGTTTAATTAAATTATTATTTTAGAAGATGCTAGAGTGCTAATTGTTTGTACTGGTAAGAGTCTGAATGCATTTTTAAATTGACTTCAAAAATGAGTACATAATTACATTTAGTATTTATGCAAGCATTTATAAATTACATTAACCTCATGTCATTTGATATAGCTATGTTATATTAATGCCAAATTACATTTTATTTGCCAACACAGGATCTCATTATATAGTTTCATAACATACTATAATATAAAATGTTCCATGACACCCCTTAATTACAAAAATACGAGAAAGGTATCCATTTAGGAGACAATCATCCATTAAAATAGATACCTCCCATCAGTCAAAATGGACACCTACCATCACTTAAAATGTATAACTACTATCAGTTAAAATGGATGCCTTCCATCAGTTAAAAGATGGCACCTATGATAGTCAATAGACTTAAATTTAAAATTATATACACACGCACATAAGCACACAGTAAGCAATAGGAAAAATGAAGAGAAAAATCTGGTAATTCCTCCCTTCAGGGTATTGTAACAACATGTTAAAATGTCACTGGGGTGTAAACTGTAATTCAAATTAATCCTGTGTTCATGTGTCATCAATATTTACAGACTGAATAGTCCAAACCCATTATAATCTTTTACTAGATTAGTACAAGTTAAAAAAACAAACAAACCTAAAATAGATAGTTGTCTCAACAACCTAATTTAGTCATGGATATATATCTGACAAAATAATCCTGTAAAATTAGATAAAGTATTAGTTAACACACCAAGATTTTCACCTTGGGACACATTGAGCTTGTCAATAAACCTTAAGGACAGAAGGCTAGACCAGAGGGTGTAACAGTCAGAAGCTAAGAACCACATGACACTGTTCAGCTAATGAAGGTAAGGCCCATGGCCTCTGCTGGTGTGCCATATGTTTAAAGGAATGTTAATCTTCTGCAGCACAAATGCTATCTGACATTGTGTAAAAGCGTTTTATAAATGACTAAAACTATCACACTTAAGAAACAGAAGGAGCTGATGTTTTCACATGACATATAAATAACAAATAAAAACCAAACAATCCCGGTTAATTACACCTTGTGGAAACTATCCAGTCTTTTTTTTTTTTTTTTTTTTTCCCAAGAACTAAACAGAAAAAAGCTCAACAACTAAAAAAGGCCAATGCATAACAAATGCATAATTAATCACCGAGATAATGAGGAAGTCAAACAAAACAATTGTTAGAATATGACTGAGGGCCCGTTTCTCAAATCACATGTACAGTAGCTTGGAAGAGTGGAGAATATGATTAAATAGAGATCCCAGAACATTGCTGTGGGACCTGCTGTAGCAGCTTACACAAACTGTGTCAATTATTATAGCTGACTTGAATGCTAGTGTCTAACATGACATCTCTAAACAGAAAAGAACATTCCTGTAAGCAGTCAACCTACTAATTATGCCCATCATGAATTTCTATATTTATTTAATTACATTGGATCACCCAGTTTAACCAAAGAAACACTATAAAATGCAGTAAACTAACCACAAATTTTGCTGTATGTATTTTTTGTGCAATTTAGTAAATGCTAATATTGAAATTTGTAATTCAAAAATTTGTCACTTTACCCTACAAATTCTAACAAAGCTACATGTACTGTCAACACAGCATCTCTGCCTTCTTTCTATAGATTGACAATCATATTGGCTTTAGAATGCTCTTGATACCATCATTGTTTATATGATGAATATTTAGATCACTAGAAGTCATATTAAGTGGGCAAAAATAATGTCTGCACCCATATCCCCACCCTCTCAGTTCCTCTCTGCGTCCTCTTCCTGTCTCATGTCCAATCCCCTTTTAATATCTCACATTTCAGAATAGAAAGACTTTGTAGTATCAATAAGTGCAATACAGGTAGTATAGTTCTGATCACACAAGATGGTAAATGAAACTATTTGATCAAATATTTATCACTTTAATATATGTATTGGGGGGGGGGGCACTTTCCCATAATTAAGTTCATTGAAAAAAAGATATGAAGCCAATGAGATGCTTCCCTCGATGCTCTTGAATGATAATTAAGTATTTGCCTGAATTTTATCAGCGAGGACATAATTAAAAATTATCTGATCCCCAAATCCATTTTTTGAAATGCAGTTTCAAACATATAAGGAACCTCTACCATTCTTCACTGTTGCCTGTAGACATTTGTTATTGTTACGTTCTAAAGCCTTTCAGTAAATAAACTTTCTTCAGAAGGAGCGAAATATTTCAATTTTTGACTCATTGATCCAGAACATTATATAATATAGCACATGATTAACATTCACATGCTTGCACCATTCTTACTTTGTTGCACTTAACCACAGCCAAAATATTAATTTAACATAACTATAAGGGGGGAATTCACGATAGTCCGAAGTGAGTGTTCGCCTCACTTCGGACTATCGTGAATTCCCCCCATATGTCTTCATATGTAATATAATGTGTCTGTTAGATTTATAGAACTCTGTAAAACTATACTGGACTTGTACCGATCTTTAATCTTCTAGTATTAAGCAATCAACACAATCCAAATATTTACAAAAATAAACAAACCTTACACTTTTTTAATGCATTTTATTTATTGCTGACATAAATATCTAATCCCTACATCCGCAAGCTGACAAAGCAAATTCATAACAAACATTTAATTTCATTAGCATTCGGTGATAGGCTTATATTTTTTTCTGGAGCATAACAAACATATTTTTCAAATTGTGAAGTATTTAACCAAAGTAAAGATTGTGCCATTATTACTTGCTGTAACACAGCATATTTATGTTTGCTGAGCCCTAGTTTATTTTACTAGGGAAATACAGTCAACTAATTATCTCCTGAGAACTTGCTATAATTGTAAGGGTTATGCACAAGATGTTAATTAATCACACAGCTCCTAGGTATTTGTAACATGCAGTGTGATTGTGAAGATGCATTTAAATGAAGACAAGGCATGACTTCTGATGTGTTCGGTGAGATTGCTGAACAACAAGCTAAATGCTGTTATTGAAAAAAGGTCACATGATATGTAGTGTAAAGCATCAGATCATAGGGAAAAAAACTTTTACAAAATAAACAAAGGTTTAAATCAAGTAAAGGAGACAATTGAAATAGTATATTTTCAAATAAAAAAAACAACTCAATCATTCCTAAACCTGGGCACAGGGGATTGTTGGAAGTGCAACATTCTTTACATACACTAATTTCCGCATTCTTTTCTCTCCTAGTTATTTTTAGCTGTTTTATATATTTATGCATTTTTCTTCACTATTTTTGCTCCTCTTCCTTGACTACCTCTTGCCCCTTTCTCCATATATCAGAATCTTGCCCTTGCCCGAAACATTGTCCTGCTATACTCTAACTACATGCACTTCATGTAAATAAGTGTTTAGAGACAAAGTTTGAGACTTTTGTGAGGGCCGCAGATATGCCTGTAAAGGGCCGCATGTTTGACATGCCTGCTCTATATCACTGGTCAGTAAATTATTTTGGGTTATATACCTTATTTGCAATGTGTGCAACCTCTTTTCTTTTCATTGCTTCATTGGATATTTGTTGAGCTCCAGCCTGGCTCATTAGAGGTATTGCACCACATACATGCTTTACTTTTGGTAATTCAGCAAGGTGAGAACTAACCTTGCGATGCTTCACCTCGCCAAAATGGTTACGAGCTGGCTTCTCTCCTACACGCGCACATCAGCGCACGCTTTAAAGGTATTCCAGTCACCTTGCTTCGTGAGACTGGAATACCTTTAAAGTGTTCGCTGATGTGCGCATGTAGGAGAGAAGCCAGCACGTAACCATTTTGGCGAGGTGAATCGAAGCATCACATGGTGAGTTCGCACCTTGCTGAATTACCCCCTTGGGATGAAATTTATTAAAGTCGGAAACACCGCTCTTGGTCTTTCCAACTTTCCCGAGAGGAATCTCTTTTTGTCCTCTTGAGATTTCAGGGTCGAGTTTTTCGATCTCGATTTTTCAATATTTTTGATGGAAAGCTAGCCATGCTACTAATGTAAAGTATGGCTACCATTCCATGGGAAAAAATTCAAAAACTCGAGATCGAAAAAACTTGATCTCGAGATCTCAAAAAGAAATCTTGGGAGAACAAAATGAGATTTCTCTTGGTAAAGTAAGACAGACTGCTGGTCTTTCTGACTTTAATAAATTTCACCCCAATTTGTGTGCATTCGTATCTAAATTTTTTGACCTAATTTACACAGCAATTTAGCAATACAAGTACAATATAGACATGGGAAAAGGGCATTAAACAATCCGAATAAAATATCACAAGGATACATCACTTTAAGTGCCAGGTTGCAGGTTGACACAAGAGGTTGGAAGTCCCTGCCCCATAGAGCTTACAATCTAAGTGGGAGGAAGACTTACATACACAGATGGACAATAAGAGCTGTACAATGTGTTGAGACATAGCTCAATAAATACAAATAAATAGGTCAATAAATACAGATATTAAGCATGAATAACTAAAGATAAAATCAAATATATACATAAAAATAAGTGATATTAATCAATGCTAGTGCTTCGAAAGATAGGACTTCAGTTTGGTTTTGAATGTGCAGAGGGAATGTTCCTGGTGAAGATAAAGGTATATAGAATTCCAGATGTGGGGGGCAGAGAGAATAAAGGGCTTAAGACAGGAAAGGGCAGTATTAGTATGTGGCACACAAAGCTGTTTGCTTTGAGAGAAGTGTAGTTGACATTGAGGAATGTACAGGCATTTGAGTGAGGAAGTGTAGGGTGGGGCAACAGAGTGAAGTGCCTTAAATGTCAAAAGGAGAACACTATAAATGATTTGTTTACTTACGGGGAGGCAAGGGGCAGAGAGAGAGTGGGAGAAAGGCTGTCCCCTCTGGGAAGAGAGAATTCTGGCAGCAGAATTTAGAATCGACTGGAGTGGGGAGAGGTAGCAAACTGGAAGGCCAGACAGAACATTGCAGTAGTCCAAGCGGGATAGGATGAGAGCATGCATGAGGGTATTAGCAGTAGAATAGAGAAAGGGGCGGATCTTGGCAATGTTGGATAGAATAAATTGACAGGATTTAGCAGTGGAAGAGATGTGTTTAGAGAAGGAAAGAGCAGAGTCAAAAGTCACAATGTACAGAGGTTACAGAGATGATAATTGCACCATCAACTTGAATGGAAAAGGTAGGAGGGGGTCCAGGTTTGGGCCCACTAGCCCCAGCATTGTTCCAAAAATCCTAGTTTATGATTTGCATGATATTCTGCCATGACTCTTGATTTATCTCAGTTCTCCAAACCACCAGTTCCTCCTCCTCTCCCTGTGGATTCCATGCAGTTGAGATTCACTGGCATGAACCCTTAATATGTATGTGTGAATAATTTTATTTATAAAGCACCAAAAATGTACGTGGCGCTGTACAATTCAGCAATACAAGTACAATACAGACATGGGAAAAGTGCATTAAACAATACAAGTAAAATATTTCAAGGATACATCACTATAAGTACTAGGTTGCAGTTGACACAAGAGGTTGGAGGTCCCTGCCCCGTAGAGCTTACAATCTAAATATTAATTCTAATATAGAATTTACCATCTGCTTTCTATGCTTATTCTATGTTAACATGGTTCATTTTGCCTGGACCTGTCCTGTAAGACCTTTCTAGACCAGCGGTTCTCAACCTGTGGGTTGCGACCCCGGTGGGGGGTTACACGACCGACCCACGGGGGTCAAGAACCGTGGCACCTGGAAGTGCCCGCAGGACCCTTCTTTTAACGGTTCCTGTGGGGTGACGTCAGCCAAAAATGTCACCATGTGACGCGCGTATGTGATCATGTTTCAGCCGAACGTCACCATGTGACACGCGTACGTGATGACGTTTCGGCCGAACGTCACCATGTGACACGCGTACATGATGATATTCAGCTGAAAAGTCATCACGCAATGCGCGGTGATGTCAGAGCCGGGGGTCTCGGCCAAAAAAGGTTGAGAACCGCTGTTCTGGACTTTATGTTTATTGGTTAACTTTCTTATTATCTAAGCCTCTTACCTGCAAGGTCACTGCAATTTTTTCTAATTAAAAAACTGTCAACAAACTGGCTAAAATACATAAACATTCAAAAGAGATCAAAATAGTAATGAGTTGCCAGATGAGCATTAGCAGTGTATACTATTTCATTAGACTACTAAAGTACATGTATATTTGCAGCAGTGGGAGAGAAAATAAAATACTTTGCAGTAAAAGACATTTATGTTTAATGAGGAGTGGCAAGACACAAAAAGAAACACATGAAGATATCACAATTTTTCATAATTTCTAACCAGGTAAAAACTGAAATTAATTGCTGCTATAAAAAAATAGAGACGTAAAAACCTAATTTCCAGTGAATTTTAGCCATGCCCCAACATCTTTGTGTTAGAACAGGAGAAAGTGTTAACAAGGACAAGGCAGCTTCTATCATCGTCATGCTGATTGAATTATAAGAGCAGACTGGTTGTTTTAAAAGTGGGATGGTTTTGAAATCATTATCTTCTTCTGTTAACCATGGTTACCAAAAAATCCCTTTTAGACTGGAACCATATTAAAACAACTTGCTACAGTGTTAATTTATCATAAGTTCAGATGAATGAAGTATGGCTGTTTAAAAGCCAGTGCTGATTGCGGCATGCATCCAAATTCAATACTAATCAGCCAAGGGCATACTTACCATAGAGGCAGGGAAGGCAGCTGCTACAGGACCCATAGTGGGGGAAACGACCAGAGATACACCTCTAGTTGCTGTAAATAAGTAATTTACTGCAGAAATATGGTGTGGGGGTCCTTTGGCAATTTTAGCAATGTTAGAAAATAGATGATTTGGGAAGCTGAGCTAAGGTTGCTACCTGGTCCCTATAGACAGAACAATTTGTAACAGAAACATACTGCTTAGACCACCTGCTGTCTATAGATTATGCTTTGGGTGTGTAAGTATCACTTTGAAGCTCTAATTGATTTTAGCACTTCATGGACTCCACCTATGTTTATTACAGAGTTGTCAAAGTTCACAATCAAGAAATTGTATGGAGGTTCCCCTTCTTCAGCAAGTCACTGAGAAGTACAATTTACTCCATTAAATTAGCAGTGGCCATTATTATTTTAGAATTTGGATCATTGGTACCCTTGACCATGGGACGGGTATTGTGGCACATTTTTAACTGTAAAATGAGTGATTGAGATATACTGTATCATATATATGTATCATCCTTTCTAGACACAATTTAGGAGGGAATTCACCATTGTGCGAAGTGA
>WMED01011247.1:0-15355 GCA_019650415.1 Pipa parva | reverse complement strand
CTCTATATTTTAACTGGAAAAGTTATGGGTCGTCTTATATGCCGGCAAATACGGTATATAAATTATATTTTTGACAGTATTGTCTATGGCACTGTATTTTTCTCATCAAAATCTATTCAGATAAATTTATATTCAATTATTTCAAATAATTTTGTGATTTGTACTTACAGTATTTATCTAAGATTATAGGGATTTTATTAATTACAGTCATTGGATCTTGAAAGGAATATTAACACCAGTAAATGAAAAAATCTTGTTTAATTTGTAATATTAAGTTATTCCTACATTTTACTATTAAAAAATGTTATCTGTGAAGTTGAATTACTGATTTATATTGCTTAGGGCAAAATCTATTAAAGTCAAAAGGCTGCTTTAAACCAAAAAAATTCAAAAATTATCAAAAATTCAATATTGCGATATTGACCTTTCTGTTGAACTTATCAATATTATGGATTTTCCATAGAAATAAACAGGTTGAAAAGTTTTGATTGAAAATTCAATATAGCGATATCATAAAAAATTGGATATCGAGATATCAAATTTTGATATTGTGAAAACCTAAATTTTTTGTATAAATTACTATTTCTGATAGTGTGTTGAAATTATCAATATCTTCAATTTTATTAAATGTTGCCATATTAGTGTTTGTTTATCTTTTTGATGGTTGCAGCCATTTTTATTTGTTAAGCAATCTAGTTTCTATGGCAACAACCTCTTTAAACAACCCCCCAAAAACCCACTAAATAACTTAAACACTACCATACACCCATTTTACCAATACAATGTATGAAGATGCAAGGAGCCCTCAGTTGCAAATTATACTTTATTTTCAGCTCCCAAAACTTAAACTCATACATTGATATTATACTAACATTGCAAAAGATAACTCCCGTACATATAGGAAGCATTGATTGTTCAGACCATTCTCCAGTATAAATAATCCTAAATAACAAGTTTCTCACAATGGAAATTAAATGCATCTCTATTATTTAACCAGTAATATATTTCAAAAGTATTAGTTTGAGCCTAAATCCACATCTAAAGTTACACTGACTTTTATCTGACTAGCTCACAAAGCAGTTATAAGAAGCAAGATCCATAAAATGTAAAAAGAAGAATAATTGAAGATACAAGAAAACAGAATTAAATTAGCCCTTCTACAAGGCCAAAACAAATCTTTCCCAATCAAAAGCAATAGTAAAGAAATAACCAGGGGTATTCATCAACAGGGGCTATCTTGTCACAGGTCTTGTAATAGCAACTACTGGCATAGGGAAACTAAAATAATGACAGCAAACTTCTGATTAGTTATGAGATCTCTGTAAATGATTGCACCTGTTCATGATTTCCCCTAAATAAATCTAAGACACCAGCTTAAAACAATTAATCTAGACCATATCAAACAAAGGCTTAAATGCCTTAAAGCTCCAAAGTATACTAAAGATCACAAAGCTGATCTACTGCTAACTTATAAGCTAAGACATCAGGGAACCCAGCTAGAATTCTTTACATTCATTCTTACTCAAACCCAATGAAAAAATCTGCAACCTGAAACTCATTGCAAACCAGTTTGATGATTATAACAGGAATCGACATGACTTAAAGCACTCGTCTATAACATCCCTAAACATACAAACAATTTGTACCTTCCTAGACAATTTGTACCTTCCTAAAAAAAGAACTAAGTGGACTTACCGAACAAATGAGAGTATCCCTAAACTCTCCTGTTACTTCTGAACAACCTATATTATGGGAGATATTTATAAAAGTAGATTTTGACCACTTGATGCTGGAGTGTGGTACTGCCTATTTTAAAAAGCTTTTATTGCAGTGTCAAAAGTCACTTTTTGATACATATTCTTTTAATTGAAAAGTTGTTTTGATTCTATATAAATAAGTTGACACCTGATATATCCCCCATATACTCCTCTGGATAAGAAAAGCTACATAAGGTAAGAGGCCAAGGTTATGCAAATATATACAACAAATCTTTTTTAAAACAATACGAGCCTCAAAAAAGAAAATCTCCAGATTCATGTGTCATTTTCCATCTTATTTCACTCAATTCTGATTTTAAAAATATGTCTACTATTAGCAATCAAGTTAAAAATACTTCTATCACGTGGACTTCTTATCTTCACAAAGAGCCCCTTGACAACAGCTAGAAACTATATGGCAATATATGCAGCAAATACTTAAAGCAAAAATACTATTAAGAATAACAGGGCATTTTAAATCGGCTTTGCAATTGTTATATACCTGCGGCTGAGTCTCAAACATATAAGCTAAATTTACTTCTACTTTATAATAATAACATATACCAAGGCTTCCCCTAATCTTCAATCATTTTTTGCCGCAAGAGTGGCGAAAGCTATTGGTTAAACCAACTGAGCGTAGTTTATGAAATTTCTGTATACCCCAGGAATATGCAAGAAGAACTTAGGTCACCTGGTAGAGTCACAACCCTTTAGCTAATTAAATTTGGTGCTATGCTCTGTATCTACCAGATGTTACATTCAAGTTCATGCCACGTGTTAGACAGGTTGCTTGTGGCTAGTCACTTGAAGTGGTTATTGGACATTTATATTTATATCTGAGTTGTTGCTTAACATTGTAACTGAATGCTTACCTTTGTAACTAGAAAAATGCAAGCAAGAAAACTGAAATGAAGGAATGAAAAAATACACAGCACCACAGGTGTGCGCATGGGGTGTGCCTGGTGTGCCTGAGCACACCCTAATGGCAGCACGCAGGATGATACACCATGTATAAAAATGCCAGTGTGAACCTACCCTTAAGATTTTTTTTCTTTAAAAGCACACCTATGCATGGCACCCCCCTCCCCCCAAAAAAGAAACAAGTGCATCAAGGATATTTCTAACAAGAAAACAAACAAAAAAAAACCTTATTTGGGAAAAGCATCATTTGAAAAAAATGACTGCAGTATAAGTTTTACTTTCAGAATGAAGACTTAACGGATGAATGAATGCTGCCAACCGAATCAAAAAACCCCAAGAGAACAAAACTTGCCAACTAATCCACTAAATGCTTTAGAAATATAAAAAAAGTCTAATTTTATCAGTCTTTCATCTTTTTAATCTTATCTTCTTGCTAGGAAAGTAAAATATATCATTTAGGCTTCTGTAGTTTCTTTAAATAAAAAGAAGGAAAAAATGTAAAAAAAATACTTACATTCAATAAAAATTTCCAATAAACCATTATGGGACTGACACTTACAAAGCTATTGCATTTATTTTTTTATTTATTTCTTAAAAGATTAGGAGATCACAATACGATGAATGTATAAAAATGTCTCAATTATTATAATAACAAATCATGACTTAAATCACATGTTAGATTTTCCTAGTTTTCTGCTGGATATAGGGGGGTAATTCAGGAAAGAGCAAAGTTACCTTGCGATGCTTCTCATCAGTTTGCCGATACGGGTACACGCTCCCTGGTCTCCTGCACTCGGAGATCAGCGAATGCTTTAAAGGTACTTCAGCTTGGCGAGGCGACTCGAGTGGTCGCGAGGTGAGCAGAAGTACCTTTAAAGCATTCGCTGATCTCCGCTTGCAGGAGACAAGGGAGCGCGTACCCATCTTGGCGAACTGATGAGAAGCATCGCAATGTAACTTCGCTCTTTCCTGAATTACCCCCTAATCTTTATATTTGTTGATCTCAATAAATATGACTATATGAACCAGTGTTAAGCATTGCTCAGTAGTCTCATATATTTTGTTTACTTCCCAGTAGGTAATTAGTTACAATACACATTGCTCTGCAACTACATTTGCTTAATTAACTTGATAAAAGGCGAGCAGTTAGTCAGTTATACTGCACACTGATAACCACCCACAATTCATTCACTCACAGTTCATTGGATTACTGCTGCTGCTGAAGTTCGCCATTTTAAAATCCCTTTAATCACTTGATTAAATCAAAACAAATTAAACAATTACAGTAAAGGAAACAATAAACATTAATGGCATTCATTCTGTGTTTTCTACAGTGAAACATCTATGATTTTCAGCCATGCTCCTGAAGAAGTACTGCTTATTTGAAATCAACTACTACAGTAGGGTGGGATACCTTATATGAAGCTGCACACTGAAGAGAGTCCTAAAGCCATATACTCTGTAGAAAATGCTTTTGAATACTGAGTGACTGTTCAGTATTGATTGTTCTACTGATGGTTATATAATTTTCTCATTGGACCACGCTACAGGTATATACTGTTAGTATAATAGTCATAGTTGATTTGCTTAGTGGCAGCCAGCTCTTAGTATCATATGTAATGTGACCACTTAGACATATAAGTTCATATTATGCATTCCAGTTACAGTACAGTGTCCCCAAACATACCCAAACAGAATATTCAATGTGCTAAAGAAATATCCTGATACAAGGGCTGAAGTCCAACACATGTACACTAAAAGTCTCACTGGTCAGACATACCCAAATATAGTAAAGCCTTCATGCTGTTAGTCATGCCCATATATGATACAGAGTGCCTCCAGACATACACCTATATGGTGTTTGCTGTCATTCACTCTATG
The DNA here is from genome assembly GCA_019650415.1 of Pipa parva. Taxonomy (NCBI): domain Eukaryota; kingdom Metazoa; phylum Chordata; class Amphibia; order Anura; family Pipidae; genus Pipa; species Pipa parva. The sequence continues at coordinate 10,796 of WMED01011247.1, read as the reverse complement.
TAAACTTCCCCAAGGGGGTTATAGATGGGAATATCTGGGATATTCATTTGATCACCTCAAGCCCAGGTGTTCTTCATCAATGGCTTGGCTACAGACACTGTAACCAAATTTGTCTAATATTGGTTAATTTAATTTAACAATCGGATCACATTTTGGGGGCAGTTTATGCGATCTGCCATTGTCAGCATTTGCACTACAAATGTGGTCATCAGTAAAACAGATTTACCATTCTGAATAGTAAAGACTTGACCATTAATGCTGATATACAAGGGACTATTATCTGCCGATGTACCATTTCATGTATTACCTTAACAGTGGTTCAAATAGAATAATGATCCACAGTTCTTGTAATATTGATGGAGACAAACACACTATCTCTTCAAGTAGGTTCCTGACAATTTTGCTGAATATTTAAGGATTCATTGTTGTTTTAAATATATAAGACACAAACTCTTCCAAGCAACTGAATTGCCATTTTATCTTTTCTAGCATCAACAGATATGTTGTTTATAAGTTTTAGAGGAAATTATCAAGGAATCCTCTAACAGATCCTTAATTAGAAAGAAGAGTACTGTCGTATTAAATGATACTTTATTTGGACTAACAGTTCATTATTTAAGACAAGCTTTTCAGAGATATTACCTCTTCATCAGGTCAGAGCAGTACTAAAGAATACACAGTTTGTAACATACATAAAGTCTGTGAGGTACTGAGAAACTAAATGACAACAAATGACATGGCAAACTCAGTAATAACATTAATAGCTCCCCAATAGTGACTCATAATAATGGAACCTGTTCCACATCACAGGATCATACAATTGCACATCCAGTAATGTGGTGTATTTGATAGAATGCAAAAAGTGCAGCAATGCAATTTATATTGGTGAAACCAGCCTAAAGCTGCAGAAAAGATTGAATACACACAGATACACTATACAACATCACAAAGAGGGGGATCTCTGTGTTCCTGTGGGGCATTACTTTTCACAGGCTGAACACAATATCCAAAATATGGAAATAAGGGTATTGAAAGGACACTTTACTAGCACACAGGGAAGGAAAACATTTGAACTTAAACTGATCACATTTTTTGACTCAAATAACTGTGGACTAAATAATGACATTGGCTTTCTTAGATATTATCATAAGAACAAAGTTGTATATTTATTATTTGTTTTCCTTCCTCTCCCCTTTCTCCCCCTCAGTTTATCTTGTGAAAGAGCTTTTGCGTTTAGGCTGGGTTCACAGCACATCATAAACTCATGTAAAAAAAAAATACTGCTTCATAGAAGCCGATGATACTTACTTAGTTCCGGACACACGAGCATATGACGCGCATACGCTGTGTCTGTAATGCTGTGTTGTCACATTTTGGCCGGCGTACATAAGCTGCACCCAAAATGTGACACACAGGAAGTGCTCTGAACGCTGAGGGAGCGTTCACAGTGTCGCTGGTAAGTACAAAAGAAAAATACGCCGGAGCGTATTTTTCTATTTTTTTTTCTTCACACGAGTGTATGATGCGCTGTGTATCATATGCTCGTGTGAACCCAGCCTTAACCACACTGTGCCCACTCCACACTATACTGACTTTATCTTCTACCAACTTTGATTTTATTACTTTAACACTTGCCCTTTTTGTTTTTTTGTCATGTAGTTTCTCAGTGCCTCACAGACTTTATGTATGTTATAAACTGTGTATCCTTTAGTACTGCTCTGACCTGATGAAGACGGAACATCTCTCAAAAGCTTGTCTTCAATAATTAACTTTTAGTCCAAATAAAGTATCACATAATATTATAGTACTCTTCTTTCTATTGACTATTGGACTAATACGGTTTAAACCATTTTTGTGCTTTAACAGTTCCATATAATTTAATGTGTTGGGAGTTTAAAATGCATCTCAAGGTGCCACACATTGAAGTACAGAAGCTTTTAAGTTTTTTCAGAGTAAGGGGTAAATAATAAGATACTGAATCTATTTTTATTTTGTTGTTACATGTCAGTCTCATGTTTTTTGTTTCCAGAACATAATTTTTGCATGTGTCTGCTATTTATTACATATTATGTATTTTATAATATTGATATATTGAATAAATGGATCTATTTAGCTGTCCTGGAACATATGCACCATGTAGGTAGGGGAGGCAGTTGCTACTGGGATCATACTGGAAAAGGGACCAAAGCTTCCTTTAAACTTCTGGAAACAGGTAATTCCCTGCTAAATTGTTGTGTGTTGGACCTTGTTGATTTTGCTATGGCACCCATATTGGTGTATGTATGCCAGCAGTATCGGACTGAAAGCATGTTGGATCCACCACAGAAACAAAGCTGAAAGGCTTTGCTGCCTTAAAGGTAGAACAGCATGAGGGAGCTGGGAACTGTGTATTGCATTAGTAATATTAATGGGAAATGTGCCATGCCAGTGAAGTTAGGTTGTGCAGAGCAGTGTATAGTATTAGTAAGGTTAGGATGTAGTGAGCAGTGTACAGTACCAATGAGGTTAGGGTGCAGGGAACAATGAAAAGTGCCCACCCTACTTATATCCCCCCTTACATACACACAAATAGCTAGCCCAAATAATTTAATTGCCTTTCAGTCTTATGCACAGACAATTCTGCCTCTTGCATCTTGCTCCCATAGATTTGTGTGAGCCAAGAAAAGAAGAAATCTTTGTTTTTTTATTTTTTATAAACAATTTGCAGTTCACCTAATAGGTCAACTGGTACTGTAGTTGGCACCATTGTTTCTGTCTATCTGCCTGTTAATTCATTGTGTCTAATCTGTATTGTAATTTAAAGAACATTTATCCTGTGACAAAATAATTTCGAATAGAAAGCCTATTTTCTAATGAAAAAGTAAATAAAATGACCCATATATTTACTTTTATGCTGAAACCATTAAACAGTACATATGACATGATGTATTAGCTACTATTTTACTATTTTATTTTCTCATACTTTATGACTATTACTAGTACTATATAAATAAAGTGGGTTTGACAGATACAGTATCAGGAGTATTGGAAACTGACTCCCTTAATTTATTTACCAGTGAACCGTAATGTAGCCAGTGACAGTTTAAGCTCAAATTCCCCCAACAAATCCTGTCAATGTACCTTAACAAAGAGAGAGGACTAGCTCATGGGATAATGCTGTAATTCCATTTTAACTGCTTTTTCATGTGATCTGTTGAATATGAATTCAAATGTGTAGGCAATTTTCATGTCAAGCTGTAATTCCCAAATAGGTTTATTATAATTGTAAAATATTTTGAACTACACTGGGAGAAAAAAAAAATTCTGTATACATTAATTTTCTGAATGATCTGACTTTTATGAAGTAACCTCACTTGTATGCTGTCAACATCAATACTATGAGTCTTAAAGTAATTACAGGTGTGAAATTTGACAAAAGATGTGGTGAGAATATTATAGGAGAAATGCAGTCCAAGACTAAATTAACAATTTCGTAAAAGATAGCAATGATCCTTTCTTGTCCTTTATTAGCAAGGCATGTATAGGCCTATGTGCTAATATAGTCAATTGCTGTGGCCTTTTCTCCTAAAACAGTGGTTCTTAACTGGGGTTTGATCGAACCCTAGGGGATTGGTGAGTCGGTCTCAGGGATTCGGTGGAGCCTCCGCCACAGAGGTCAAGGGATTTATTACTAAAGAAGGGTTCGGTGAATGTGCGTATGAAACTGGTGGGTTCGGTACCTCAAACAAGGTTAAGAACCACTGTCCTAAAACATGTACTTTCATCCAGTTACTATATAAATTATATTTCCTCATGGTTTTTTTTTTTAAATAAAGTTTTAAAGTGATGGTATTGACATTTTTTTTTTTCATTTATTTGAAATATTAACTAAATGGTATTTTATGATGCAACATTTTCATTTCAGCTTTGCATGGTAAACATCTATAGCTGCCAAAGTTATATAACAAGCCTATTAAAAATGTTCAGTGTCATTTTAATTAAGGTTCCAGACCCAAATGAACTAAAAAGTCTCTTTTTACACACTGCTAATTATTTAGCCTTTTAATGAAATACCAGCAATTAGTATTCAATTAAAGATTAACCAACAATGGAATGAACATATGTATTCTATCGAGTATATACATTTTCCTTGTCTGATGTTTTTCTTGCAATAATAGAAGAATGAAAAAGAAAGTAAAATTAACACAAAAATGTAAAAAAAAAAAAATGACATATTTCAATAATATAGTAATCGTTGTCAATGAAGTAAAAATGTATAGAATAGTCACAGTTTATTTATAAATGTCATTAGGAAACCTAGATATATGTTTTATTATATTATTTAAATAATCAAGGTAGCATCCCATAATTGCATGTATATAAAGTTGATTTTAACTTTATTTACAGTAACTGATGAAGAGTAAGTTCATATTCAAAAACATATTTTGAATATATTCAAAGATATATATTTCTATATTCAAAAACAGATTTTATTAATTAAAACTCTTTTTTGACATGATCAAAATTAGGAAAATTAAAAAATGGAAGATTATAGTTACAATTTTAGGGAGGAATTCACCATAGTGCGAAGTGAGGTCCGGATCCTTCGCCTCACTTTGCACAGACTGTTATACGGTTGCTGATGTCCTGCACGCGGACATCAGCGAACGCTTTAAAAGGATTACAGTCTCGGCGAGGCGACTCGAGTGCTCTCGCCGAGACTATAATCCCTTTAAAGCGTTCGCTGATGTCCGAGTGCAGGACATCAGCAAGCGCATAACAGTCTGTGCAAAGTGAGGCGAAGGATCTGGACCTCACTTCGCACTATGGTGAATTGCCCTTACTTTTGTCTTACCACTATGACATGACAAAAAGATTTACAAAAAGTGTGAGTGTGAATCAGCTCAAAAAAATCAGTCAAAAAAGTTAAAAGTGGAGTAATCCTTACACAGAACAAGCAAAGAAAGATTAATAACAAAGTAACTGGCTTATTTTGAATTGGAATCGATGTTTTATTAAATTTTATTATGAGCAATGTATTTAAATAGCCTTATTTGATATAGGTCCCCATCTAGGTGGCATGAGACAATTAGGGCTCTTGGTTCACTAATAAGCTCAGTTATTTCTTATACGTCTGTGTGATACTCAGGGGGTAATTCAGCAACGTGCGAACTCACCTTGTGATCTTTTGATTCACATTGCTGAGACTACTGTTACGCACTTGCTTCTCTCCTACATGCGGACATCACCGAACACTTAGCCTCACCTCGCAACCACTCGAGTCGCCTCGCTGAGACTGGAATACCTTTAAAGCATTCGGTGATGTCCGCATGTAGGAGAAAAGCAAGTGCGTAATAGTCTCAGCGAGGTGAATCGAAGGATCGCAAGGTGAGTTCGCACCTTGCTGAATTACCCCCTCAATGTGCAAGAGTTAAGCAGACCATATTAATACATAATCATCATAACTGGTATTGTACAAGTATAATTTTCTTTTGGGTGGTAGAGCTATTTGTGTGCATCAATTGCTAAACTACTTCCAAATAGTCAAGTGAAGTCAGCAATATAAGTCTTTATATCAATAAACCATGGATTTATGTGAATCCAAAAATGCAGATTGCTCAACCAAATTTGCAGCAAGCAGCTGCTTACATTCCTTTACATGTCCCAGCTGACAAGTTTAAACCTAGGATCCTCCATGGATGCTAAGAGATGTTTATCAGTTTTTACAGTGCTAACAACTCTGAGATCAAAGAAAAAAGAAACTGGTGCACAAGACTGATATGTCAGGAAGCATTAGTAGAATGCAAAGAATCCTTCACCTTCTCCAGCTGCTGTCCCTGGTGCTGAATTGGGGGCTGATCTGAGCTGACTTAATGGTAACCACTCAGTTGACCCTCCCTACATTTCCTCTCTAGTATGCCCGTGTATTCCTCAATGTCAACTGCGCTCCTCCAAATGAAATCAGCTCTGTGTGCCACAAACCAATTCTGCACTTTTCTCTCTCTGCTCCTCACAACTGGAATTCTATTTCCCTTTATATTCGCCAGGGACATTCCCTCTGCACCTTTAAAACCAAACTAAAGTCTTACCTTTTGGAGCACAAGCACTGATATTTATCACTGATTTTCATGTATTTAATTTATTTAATCCTTAATTAATTCTTTGTGCATTTATTTATGTGTTTCAACACATTGTTGCAGCTCTTATTACCCTTCTATCTGTGTCTGTAGTTTTCCTCCCATTTAAACTGTAAGCTCTGTGGGGCAGGGACCTCCAACCTCTTGTGTCAATCTCAACATAGCACTTAAAATGAAGTATCCTTATATTATACTTGTATTGTGTAATGCTCTTTTCCTATGTCTGTATTATATTTGTATTGCTGAATTGTACAGTGCTGTGTAAATTTGTGGCACTTAATAAAATTATACATACATAGAAGGTCCAAGAAGGTGGAACATAATAGCTCTATGATATTAGAGCATTACATGATGATTTGATTAATTTCAGATTTAGGGGTTATTCACTAAGGTGCAAATTCCAATGTTGAATTCGCAAACAGCGGATTCCCATAGCAAATCTACTACAATTTCCCCATTGTAAACTCATGACAATTTTTTAAAGGTAAGATTGTGACAATTTTCCCATAATAAAGTTGTGACTGCGACAATATTTTCATTATAAAAACGCGACTGCGACCGTAGCAGCCTATTGTGACTGTCTTTATCTAGCTAATTCGCACTTATACGCAACAATTCGGACTTTAGTGAATAACACCCTTAGTTGCATGTTGCAATGACAACTTTACATACTCCTTATGTTAGTAACCCCCATTGGCTGGTTGTTTTGTATTGTATTTGTATACAGTGTATTTGCCACCTGTCAACAAATCATGTGATTTAAGTAATCCTTTTATTTTCATAGGAATAAAGGTTCTTAGGACAGTGAAAAGTAATTTGCATTTTAGGACCCTTACCTCATTCATTAGTAGTAGATGGGTAGTACATAGTACAGATTGAAAATAAATATATTGATATTTATCTGTTGCTTATAAAGCAACAATCTTTTTAGTGGCAAGGATTGTGTGATTTATTTTCAGCAGCAGATGGTTAAAAGCATACTTATGTTATATTTTTATTTGCATTTCATATGCTGTCTATTTACAATGGTAAAACTGTTGACCTTTTGCCTCATGTAGGAGTCTAGTTTTTTTTTTAAACTAGATACTGGATTATTTAATTTAATTTTAATAATGCTTACATAATAATGTGTGGAAAGTTGAAGCTTTGCCAAAAGCAATTTTTCATATCATATGTGTCTTATGGAGACTTGTCTGGATTTTTAAAGATGGGTATAAGGGGACTATGTGATACTGTATATCTTTTTTGGGATTTAAATTGCTACTTGAATTTACACATAGACATATGTACCCCCTTAAATCAATCAGTATTCATTTTTATGACCTTTCGGTGCAGGATATATGCTGGATACTCTCTAAAATTGTATAGGATATATTTTGTATATAATTTTCTATGCAGGTGTGCCTAAATTTGAAGTTGTCTTAGAGTGGTTTAAAAAAAAAGCTTTGACATTTCCATGTACATTATAGTACTTATACGTTTGTTGCTGCAAATAAAATACAAATTCATTAATGGACTCTAGTCTGATTTCCAGTAAATGTAATATTATTTTCCCCATTTTGGGTTTTACTATCCCCCTTTTAATATTGAATATCACTTAAAAATTGCATCTTATAAACTAAAGTTATAAGAGTTAAGTTATTAAACAATATCATGGATCCAGTAAACCGAAGTTGCAGGTTCTTAATAACGATACTGTTTATTTATACACAAAATATTTCACAATTCTATGGCTCTACTTAATCAATGTGATGGAATTATAATTTTGTTTTCACTAACTGTGATTTACACAGGGTTGCTTGATTTATGGCATGAAGAATTTGTTTAGTTAATGGAACATTTTAATTTACTGTGCATGATAGAAAGCAGTATAAAATTACTTTGAATATCTGGATTGCTTTACTGTTGAATGCTGGCCAGGCTATTAAATCAGAGAGGAATTAGCAGACTAAGCAATTTTATCTCAGGTATATCAAATATGCCTGTATGAAAGGAAGCAGTCTGGGTAATTAAAATTCTAGTTTGATATTATAATATTATTTCTGTGAATTTTTTATGAAGAATTAATTCAACATTTTGATCTATTTTTTTGTTCTCTACTCTCTTCCTTTCACTCATTCTATCTTCAGACACTCTCGATCTCTATTAACATAGATTATAAGGCTAAGAAAAGACACAAGTCTATCCAGTCCAGCGTATTTTCCTGCAATGGTGATCCAGAGGAAGGGAAAAAACTAATGAAACAAGAGCCAATTATCCTCATATTAGGGAAAACTCCAATATGGCAATCAGAATAAATTCTCTGGAGCAAGAACCCACCTTCAGTTGAATTGTATTTGTTCATTTATATAGTGCTACTATATTATGCAGTGCTTTAAAGAGGTTCATCATTCACTTCAGTCACTGCCCCAAGGAGCTTACAATCTAGTTTCCCTATTCCCTTACAACAACCTGAAAGGCTTACAATTTGTCAGCACAAATTATCAATAGTGGCAGCATAGTAAGCAGGGAAAATTTCATGCTGCGCTCAAGTAATTTACTCCATCATTACCTATTTCAGAAACTTAGCACAGCATAACACTGAACAGAGCAGTGCCAGCTATCCCTTACAATCTAGTTTCCCTATTCATTCACACACACACACACAGACACAGACAAATGTTTTTTGGAGTGCCTGGAGGAAACCCATGCAAGTGCAGGGAGAACATTGAAATTCAATGCAGATGAAATCCAGGGTAGAATTAAACCCAGAACCCAGTGCTGCAAGGCAGCAGGGCTAACCCCTGAGCCACTTTCACCTCTCTCTCCCCCCTTTTTCCCAGAATCAACCCTTAATATCTCATTCCAAAGATGTTATTACAACTCTCCTGTCCTCTTACTTCACAACTTTCCCTCTAGACACAACTCCACACCTTATTTGAGCTCTTCCCTACATATTAGCTTCTATGACCCATTTTTAAATCTCTCATTCTCAAATGAAACGTTCCATGCATATTCCAAGCATTCTCTCAACACATCCATAATAAAATATATCTATATATATATATACAGTATATATATATATATATATATATATATATATATATATATACATACTGTATATATATATATATATATAAATTAATTTTGTTTCCAACTACAGCCCATCTTCCACTTCCCCTTTGTCTCTTACCTAGTTTATACCCATCTTGCCTCTAAATCCCCTGCAGTCTGTCTGACTTTTTTTTTTTTAATCTACAATAACTGCTCTTACCAAAGTGACCAATAATCTGCTTCTAACTAAATCCAGAGGCCAATTTTCCTTTCATATCCTCCTAGACTTTATTTCTGAAAGCCTTGACTAAACTCTTTTTTACTCTACAGAATATTCTTTCAGACACTGCCCAATCCTATTTTCCTTTTTATGTCTTCAATTGCTCCTTTATTGTTTCCTTCTCTGGGTCCACCTAGTCTTCTTTTCTGCTGCCACAAGGGTACATTTTGGCACCTATTCTTATCTCCATCTATTTTTCAAATCTTGGAAAACTGAGTCATAATCATTTGGATTTCAGTACTGTCTCTATGTTGATGATAAATAAATGTATCTTTTCTTAAACCTAATGACTGAGAGAGAGACCACTCCATTAGAATGGGATGCTTAGGAGTCCAGCTCATGGAATGTATTTAGGAAATGATACTCCAGAGAATGAGCAAGGTTTACAATAAGCATTTCAGTAAACATTCTCTATTAAAAAAAAAAAAAATTGGGGGGGGAGAAACCACGTTGGATAAGTCCTAATGTTGTTTCATAAGAACAATACAAAAAAACTATGGATCTTAAAAAAAAAATGACACAGACACTTCAACATGTAAAATACATCTGTAGACTGAGCAGTGAACCAAGTGTTGTTAGTTAGCAATATTACCAAGGTATCAAATGTTCCCACATTTGTACAATGAAACAAAATCATGAAAGCTCTAGATATGATTGTCAAAACAATAGTGTTCTACAGATCCAGCAGTACAGCTTCTAATTGTTTGTGTGACTGAAGAAGACACTTTTTTTGTCTTATTCTCTAATTATATCTGCTAAAAATGGCCATAATGTCTGTTATTATGTATGTTAACTATGTCTGGAACTTAAAGGCTTTATCTGCTAGTTTCAGTATAGTTTACAGTATACAGCCTGTTACTAGTTAAATTAGATTAACATTCCTGTGCTTTACCTTGCAGTTGTATTCTCTGTTGGTGTAGAAGTACCAGTAAGTAAAGAAGACCTGCTAGATCAGCAATAATCATGTTTTTTTACTCCATAAGTCAACCACATCTGTCATTTTCCTGTCTGTAGCTTATATACTTTGCAGAGACAAAACATATCCTGTCTCTACATAAATAAAACAATTTAATGACAACAATACAGGTAGCATCCACTTTTTGGTCCAGCATTTCCAATAAATGTCCCTCAATAATTCTGTGCAACAGCAGATTCTTCAGACATGTATCTTTCAGCAAAATTGCTGTCACCTCATTTCTATTTATCCAAAATATAAAAAAATAAATTACAGTTTCAGTGATTCAGTGATTATATTTCTAGTTTTATGATTACAGTAAGTTTGTATGAGATTGCTTAAGTATATGACATATTTATATATATATATATATATATATATATATACAAACCCCAAAATCAGAAAAGTTGGC